>PVKE010023991.1:0-24173 GCA_004027555.1 Craseonycteris thonglongyai | reverse complement strand
CTTCAGTGCATAGTTATTTCTATTTTACTCTTTGACAGATAGAGAGAGAGACAGAGACAGAGACAGTTAGAGAACCAAACTGTGGGAACTCCCCAGTTCAGCACGTGGGTCCTGCCTGGGCCGGAGCCGGGATTCGATCCTCGGTCCTCATGGCCTCAAAGCGAGCGCTCAACCCGCTGAGCCGTCCCGGCTTTTCCCTTCTTTTTTATTTTTTATTTATTTATCTTTATTGAGCTGTACTTTAATGGAATACTACTCAGTGATAAGAAATGATGAAATACAGTCATTTCTGGCAACATGGATGGACCTAAAGACCATCTTATTAAGCGAAATAAGTCAGACTGAAAGAATCCAGAAAAATATGACCTCACTTATAGGTGGAATATAAAACTGAAAGTTACAAAGACACAGAGACCTATGGACACACTCACCTACTCCACCTTCTTTTTTTTAAAAGATTTATTTTTATTGTTTGTTTGTTTGACAGAAAGAGAGAGAGAGAGACAGAGACAGAAGGAGGAGGGCCCATAGCAGTCTTCATAGTTGTACATTAGTTTTCCATATAGTTTCATTCCACAGGTGGGTTCAGGGCTGCGCAGGGCAGGAACTGGGCTGGGGCTTCCAGTATGGGTCACAGCAAGAACTGAACTGGGGGCACACCCCAGTTCAGCATATGGGTCCGAATGGGCCGGGGCCAAGATTCGATCCTCGGATCCCGGGGCTGCAAAGTGAGAGCTCAACATGCTGATCCAATTTCCTTATCTTTAAAAGGCTAAATAATGTTTCATAGTATGTGTATACTACACTTTATTTATCTATTAATTGGCTGATGGATATTTAGGTTTCTTCCACCTCTTGGCTATTGTGAATAATGCTACACTGAAAATGAGTGTGAAAATATCCCTTTTTTCAAGGGTATTGTTTTCAAGGGTATATACGCAGAAGTGGAATTGCTGGGTCGTAAGATAGTTCTATTTTTAATTGTTTGAGGAACTTTCATTTCGTGTCCCATAGTGATTGTACTCTTTTACATTCCCACCAATAGTGCACAAGAGGTATAATTTCTCCATATCCTTGCCAACACTTGTTAATCAAGGACACTATTAAATGAAATTGCTATTTCTTCCTCCCTCCCTCCCTCCCTCCCTCCCTCCCTCCCTCCCTTCCTTCCTTACTGTGAGAAAATGGAGATGAGGACTGTAATTATTCATACAGTGGTTGACACCACCTTGATTCCAATAGTTTTTCCCACTGTTGCTTTTGCAGCAACAGTACAAATGACAACACAGAGAAAGAGGAAAATGACATCTTAATATTATTACCTACAGTACTGGTAAATGTTTAATGACAATCTCTACAAAAAGAAAAAAAGGAAGAAAGAAAGAAAGAAAGAAAGCTATGTGTGTCAATTTCCATGATGTACATACTTCTTCCATGGTCAGTTTCAAGCTACTTAAGTGGCTCTCAACAATTCCTGAAAATTTTAACAGTTGGCTTGTAGCTGGTATGAACTGGACCCAGCACATCACTGGTGCATGGACCACTGAAAGGGTCTTAGGGACCCTTGGGCATCCATAGAGTACATGTGGGGAATGGTTGATTTAGAGATAGTGAAAGAAAATACTTCTGAGGATCTTAGTTCAGGAAAGTGGGAGAAAAACCACATATTTTAAACATTTTTTCTTAACATTTAATCCTAATTAGTTGTGTTCTGAAAACTGTCAAAACTGAAATCAGAATGGCCAGGGCACTGGGCTGGTCCTGGCTCACACTAATAGTGGGTTTGGTGTACGTGGTTGGTTATCTCCTGGGGAAGACTAGAACCTTGATCTACCTGCACACTTCTTGTTATGTGAGAAAATTGAATTCCTACTTACTTGAGCCACTCCTACTCGGGGACAGTAACCTATAGATGATAGTGCTCCTAACTAGCACATTGTTGTGAATTGAATTGTGTCCTCTCCCCACAAATTCATATGTTGAAGCCCTTAATTTCAATATGACTGTATTTGAAGATGTAGTCTTTAAATATATTTTTATTTATTTATTTTAGTTTTGACAGAGAGAGAGAGATACAGAGACAGAGAGAGAACTGAACTGGGGGAGCTCCCAGTTCAGCATATGGGTCCGCACGGGCCGGGGCCGGGATTCGATCCCCGGTCCCCAGTGCTGCAAAGTGAGCGCCCAACCCACTGAGCCACCCCGGCTTCCCCAGATGTAGTCTTTATAGAAATAATTAAGGTTAAATGAGGCCATAAGGATGGAGTCCTAATCCTATGGGATTTGTGTCCTTAAAAGAGGAAGAGACACCAGAGTGCACAAGAATAGAGAGAAGGCCATGTGAGGATATAGCGAGTAGACAGCCATCTGCAATCTGAGGAGAGAAGTTGGCCTCATGAGGAATCAAACTTGCCAACACCTTGATCTTGGACTTCCAGAGTCCAGAAATGTAAGAAAATCAATTTCTATTGTTTAAGCCCCCAGTCTGTGGTATTTTGCTATGGTAGGCCGAGCAGACTAGTACACATGCCTTCCATGCATCCATTCCACCGTTTTTCTTTCTCACTATTTTTTGCTTGGGATTCCATTTATTTGTGGGGAAAGCTGACTTCCCTCTCAGGTCTTGTGTAGAACATGTAACCAAGTTTACAACAACCAGTGGGACCCTGCCTACACTCATTTGTTCAGAGGTTGTCATGTGATATAGATTGAGACAATCAGAGTGAATATAAAGACAGAGACATTCTATGTCTCTCTCTGGTTGTGAACAAGTAGCCTGAAGCATGAGGGAGGCTGGCAGCCATCTTGTCACCACAGGGATGGCCAACCATCAGTTGAAACCAACAGAGGGATGGGAAGAAACCAGGCTGTTGCTGACATCATTGAGAGCCAGTGCACCCAGCCTCTCTTGAAAATCTGCCCTAGGGGAAGCCGGGATGGCTCAGTGGGTTAGGCGCTCACTTTGCAGCCCCCGGGGACCGAGGATCCAATCCTGGCCCTGGCCATGCGGACCCATATGCTGCACTGGGGAGTACCCCCAGTCCCGTTCTCACTGGGGCGAGACTCCGGCCCAGTTCTTGCCCTGTGCAGCCCCATGCCCACCTGTGGAATGAAACTATGTGAAAAAACTGATGATGTGTAACTATGGAGACTGTTCTGGGCCCTCCCCCTTCTCTCTGTCTCTGACTCTGCATCTCTCTCTCTCTCCCTCTCTCTCTCTGTCAAAAACAATAAATAAATCTTTTAAAAAAAACACAAAAAACCAAACCTGTCCTACTTTTCATTTATTGTATTATTATGGTTGGTTGGGTTGCTCTAACAAAATACCATCAACTGGGTGTCTTAAACAAGAGATTTATTTCTTACAGTTCTAGAGGCTAGAAGTCCAAGATCAAGGCTCCAGTTGATTAGGTTTCTGGTGAGGGCCCTGTTCCTGGCTTTCAGATGGCCTCCTCTGTGTCCTCACATGGCCTTTCCTCAGCTCATGCACATAGAGACAGGTGAGCTCTCTCCTCTTCTTTTTACATTTTTTTCAAAGATTTATTTTATTGTTTGACAGAGAGGGGGAGAGAGAGAGAGAGAGAGAGAGAGAGAGAGAGAGAGAGAGAGAGAGAGAAACAGAAAGGGACAGAGAGAAGGGGGAGGGCCCAGAGTAGTCCCCACAACTGTGCATCATCAATTTTGACATAGTTTCATTCCACACAGGTGGATGTGAGGCCATGCAAGGCAGGAACTGAATCAGGGACCTCCCACGTGGGAAACACGCCCCATTTCAGCATATGGGGCTGCACGGGCCGGGGCTGGGACTCGATCCCTGGACCTTGAGGCTGCAAAGCAAGCACTCAATCTGTTGAGCTATCCTGGCATCCCCTCTCCCTCTTCTTATAAGAACTCCAGTCCTATAAAATTAGAGCCTTACCCTTATGACTTCATTAACCTTAATTACTTTCTAAGTATTTAAGCAGACATGATTCAGTCCATATCAGCTAATAATTCTCTTTATGTTCAATTTGGTTTGAGATTTTACTTATTCACAACCAGAAGCATCTTAAATGATACAGTGGAAACAAGTGACTTTAAAGAACTTGGAGCCTCACTTTTCTCATCTGTAAAATGCTTAAGAGGCGGGAGGTCCTTGTAGTCTTCCTAGCGTTACCACAGAGATTAAGTAAAATAATGCATTGTGAATGTTTGGGATAATATGAAGTTCATGGAAGATATTTATGAAAATTAATATAAACAAGGCTGCTGGGCACAGCAAGGCAGGGGGAGGAATAAAAAATGACACCATATTTTTCCAAAGAGACAGATAAATACCAACACGAACATGCATACTTGAGGTATGCATGCCTGACTCACAGGTCCAAAAATAAACCTTTAGACCCTCTATGGTGAGAATAACTATAACTAGAGAGTTGTTAGCTGTGACTAACAAGCCCAATTAGATGACAGAGAGATGATTTAGAAGGTCTTCATGTAAAGCACCTTGAATAGCTATAAAAATATTTGATGTTTACAGTCCAAGAAAGAGATGAAAACAAAGAGGAGACAGTTCATGATCTGTATATACACTCTGTAGAAGGTTCTATCAGTGCCCCACCCTTTCTTCTCATTCTTAGTCATCACACTCTGGCCCAGCTTCCAATGCTCAGCACCTGCATTCATTTGCCTGAGAACTTCCCCTGGCCTTTGGGTAAGGTGACCAGACGTCCCGCTTTTGGCGGGACAGTCCCGATTTTTAACAATTTGTCCCGCATCCCGCGGCATTTTAAAAAAGTCCCAATTTTTGGAAAGAATGCACGACAAGCTAGGGGACGGCGGGAGATAGACCAAATTTTTAATCAAGAACCCCTTCCCCCACCCCCGGTCAATGGTGTCCCGCTTTACCAATGTTAAAATCTGGTCACCTTACCTTTGGGGCACCTGTTATTATCTATGTAGTCAGACCAGAAAGCCTGCGGGGGAAAAAAATGCCTCCCATGAGTGGCCATCAACCAGAGTACTAAGGGGTGATGGACAAACACTCCGGCTCCCTCGCTCCTCCGTTGGACATCACTGAGGTCTGCATTCCAGGCTGCTTCCCAGGGGTCTCCAGTGGGACTGAGTTCTAGGTGCCCACTGGGTCAATTGCTTACACATTCTGTACCACTGCCATCCTTCCCTGTGTCAGTTTCCATCCCCGCCCTGGGTCTCCTGGAATCACCTCTACAATAAAGAACTTTCACTTATGTCGTGTCAAACAGTCTGACTCTGAGGAGCCCAAACGAAAACACACTCCCCGCCCTGCAGGTGTACAAGGGCTGTCGCAGTGTCCAGACACGTACTATGAAAAATAGAGGCACTGTGGCTGGATTTTTTTCCAGACAGCCCTTGAATATTCTGCCAAGAATTCTCATAAGTCCTGACAACTTTCTGTAGCACGTCATGTTTTTCAAGGTGTCTTCACACCTTGAAAATATGCAATAGTATTCAACAATAGAAAACAATTAAATACTGGGAGACACTGCAACATGGTTGGATCTCAAATGCATTTTGGCTGAGTGAAAGAAGCCAGACTCAAAGTATACTGTTAAAATGTGCTGTCCACTTCCATTTATATGACCTTCTGGGGAAGGCAAAGAGTTTAGGGACAGAAATAGATCAATGATCATTATGGGCTAAAAGTAGGAATCAATGGATTGGGATAATGGAACTGTTCTATAGCTTGATTTTGCATTTTTAAAGATTTATTTTTACTGTTGTTTTTTTTTTGACAGAGAGAGAGAGGGAGAGAGAAAGAGAGAAAGAGAGAGAGAGATACAGAAACAGAAACAGAGAGAAGGGGGAGGGCCCAGGACAGTCTCCATAGTTGCACATCACAGGTTTTTCCACATAGTTTCATTCCACAGGTGGGCGGGGCTGCACAGGGCAGGAACTGGGCGGGGGGTCTCACCCGGGTGAGAACTGAACTGGGGGCACTCCCCAGCTCAGCATATGGGTCCACACGGGCCGGGGCCCGGATTCGATCCTCGGTCCCCGGGCTGCAAAGTGAGCGCCTAACCCACTGAGCCATCCCGGCTTCCCCATTTTTTTTTTAAGATTTATTTTTACTGTTTGTTTTTTTTTGACAGAGAGAGAGAGAGAGAGAGAGAGAAAGAGAGAAAGAGAGAGAGAGATACAGAAACAGAAACAGAGAGAAGGGGGAGGGCCCAGAACAGTCTCCACAGTTGCACATCATTGGTTTGATTTTGCATTTGTCAAACCTTATGGAACTGAACACTAATAAAGGGTGAATTTGATTGTAGGTAAATTATACCTCAATTAAAAGAAAATCCTTTAAAAAAGGAGCATTTACCATCACTGCCTTAATGGGTTGCCATAACAACCTGTAGAGGTATGATTATGCATTTTTTTTCAACCCACTGTTTTGAGAGGTTTCTATGCTTTATAACTCTACTCCATACTCTCCTTTCACCCCAAACCCACTGCTGATTGCCTTTCAACCCTCCATTCCTCCCAATTGTTCTGGCCAAGGTCACTAGTGACCTCATATTTGCCCATGACTAATCTTCAGCCCTAACTTCTTTCAGGGTCTTTACCACTTGGCTTTTTAGATCCCCTGTCTTGGAACTCCTCCACCCATGGCTTCGCAATGCTGCTCTGTTCCCTGTGCCTTTTTGCTTTTTTACCCCATCCCTCCCCATCTGCCTGCCTTTTCCTTTGCTTGTATTGCTATTTCTCTCCACACTCTCTAGCAGAACTCATCCAGCCTTCTTGCACCAACTATCCCTTATGTGTTCAGGACTTACCAATCTGTTTTATGTCTTACCCACTTATTTCCTACTTACCCAGGTTTCCAGTGTAATAGTCAGCAGTTGATTTTGCAGTCTCCAAAAATGACATTAATTCAGGGAAGTTTTTTTTTTTAGTTTCCAAAACAAAACTACAGCTCAGTGTCACCATTACTAGGGTTTAGGGCACTTACTTAACTTCACATCTTTTTAGTCCATTCATCTGCTAATGGATGCTTAGATTGTTTCCGGATTGTGGCTATTGTGAATAATGTTGCAATGAAAATGGAGCACAGGTATCTCTTCAAGATCCAGATTTTTTTTTGCTTTGGGCATATACCCAGAAGTGGGATTGCTGGATCATATGGTAGCTCTATTTTTAATTATTTGAGAGTAACTATAAATATACTTCCATACTGTTTTTCCATAGTGGCTATACCAATTTACACTCCCACCAACAGTGTACAACTGTTTCCTTTTCTCTATATCCTTGCCAACACTCGTTATCTCTTCTTATCTTTTTGATAATAGCAAAGGCTCATAATCTTGACCTCCAATGGCTAAAGACAACATTAAATAAAGCCAATTAAAATAAAGCTGTTTCACGATCCTTTGCATTTTAAGAACTGTAGAAGTTATACACATTGAAAGAAAAAATACACTTCCAAAATGCAAAAAATAAAAAGTGAAGATCCCCACCAATCTCTCACGATGGCTCACCAATATTAGTGAGTTGCAATGAATCCTTTCAAATCCTTAGCTATAGAAATACAACTGGGGATGCCGGGATAGCTCAATGGTTGAGTGCTTACCTTGAAATCTCAAAGTCCAGAATCCAATTCCTGGCCTCGGCCTGTGTAAGGCCATATGTTTAACTGCAGAGCGACTGGTAACCACCGACATGGATCGGTGGTGAAAGTTCTTGCCTCCCACGTGGCCCCACACCCACCTGTGTGGAATGAAATCATGTCACAACTAATGATGTACAACTATGGAGACTGCTCTGGGCTCTCCCTCCTCTCTCTCTTTCTCAACATAATAAAATCAATCTTTAAAAAAAACACAACCATTGTTAATATTGAAAGTTAGAACATATTATACATACTTTCATATCTATTTTATTTACTTGATAAGATTTATTGGATATCTTGTGATTTTAATGCAATTATTTTATTTATTTTATTTTTTTGAGATTTATTTTATTGTTTGAGAGAAAGTGAAGGGTGTGGGGGGTGGGGAGTGTCCAGAGCGGTCTCCATAGTTGTACATTGTTAGTTATGACATAGGTTCATTCCACACAGGTGCACATGGGGCCGCAAAGGGCGAGAACTGAACTGGGGGCCTCCCACGTGGGAGGCGTAAGCCTTCGCTGCTGAGCCATCTCAGCAGTTACCAGTTGCACCACAGTTCAGCATGTGGGTTTGCAGGGGCCAGGCTGGGAATCAAACCCTGGACCTCATGATTGTGAGGCCAGCTCTCAACCGCTGAGCTATCCTGGCATCCCCTCATGCATTCAATTTAAAACTGAAGAGGATGCTGTGGTAACCTCTCTGAATCCCTGGAACCTGTTAATGTTACCTTACATGGCAAAAAGCAGACTTCGCAGGTATGATTGCTTCAAGGATTCTGAGATGGGAAGATTAGTTGGATTAGGCAGGTGGATTTAATGTAAACACAGAGGTCTTCAGAAGAAGGAGGAAGGAGATCAGAGGCAGAAGGCAATGTAATGATGGGAGCAGAGGAATAGAGAGAGATTTGAAAATAAAGGAAGAGGCCATGAGCCAAGAAATACAAGGAATGCATTTCTAGAAGCTGGGAAAGGTGAGAGAATAGATTCTCTTCTAGAGCATCCAGAAAGAAGCACAGCTCTGCCTATACTTTGGTTTCAGATCAGTGGAACCCATTTCAGACAATGCCTGTGGGTTGTTTTACTGGGCTGACCAGACGTCCCATTTTAAATGGGGCAGAAAACAACGGTACTGTCCTGTTTCAAACAGTACATCTGGTCAGTCTATTGACACTTTGAATTTAGCCCCGTGAGACTAGGCTGACCATATGTACCGTTTGAAATAGGACAGTACCATTGTTTTCTGTCCCATTTAAAATGGGACATCTGGTCAGCCTAAGCCACTAAATTTGTGGTAATTTGTCAGAGCAGCAATAGGAAACTAACACAGATGCCATTCCATGTTGTGGCGTAATTAATTTGTTTTCTGTTGATGGGCATTTAGGTTACTTCAAAAATTTTTTGCTCTTACAAATGATAGCAATTCTTTATCCCTCCCTGTATCCATACCTTTTGCCATTAACTTTGTAGCACACTATCACTTGGAGTATGGTCTTTGTCATGTGGCTTGCTTTGGGCCAATGGAATGTTGGTAAGAAGATGCTTGAAAGGCGCATGTGCACCTGGGCTTACTTACTCTTACCCCACTGCCATCACCATGGGAACCTGCCTGAGCTAGCCTGCCGGAGGATGAGACACATACGGTGTATAGTCAAGTTGCACTTGTCACTCTAAAGTCAGCTAGCCAACCACCAGATTTGTGAGCAAATCTAGCCAAAATCAGCAAAACTATCTGATTCTCAACTGACCCCAGATATACGAGCAGCAAACTTACCGTTGTATGCCATGGGATTCTTTGTTACACAGCATCATCACGGCGATAGGTAACTGACACAAGGCTATGCTAAACATTTGTGCAGTTGTCTCTCTCGGTTAGGGTTAATGTTGAAAATAGAGTGTTGAGATAATGGTTATCGTAGTGGACATCTTTTGGAGTGTCTACTTGTCTACAATGCAATAACCTCCCTTTACCTTTCTCTTTGGGAATCTTCCTCTCATCCAAAGGAAGGCACCTGAAAGTCATGTTGGTATAGTGTGATTGTTCCTCCCATGTCCCTCCCCCTAGTCTCAGTTGGTTGGATGGGAAAGGACATCTCAACCCAACTGGCTATTTCAGAGCCTTTACTCTCCCTTGGAATTGGAACTAAAAGTTTCTTCAGTTTAACCTAGATTGGTCTTTTGATTGAAAGCACCATGGTAAGGGGATTATGCTTATTTTATTCCCAACATACTGAGTGCAAGAAAATAATCATAACAAACTGTATTGAGAGTTAACTATGTTACAGGCACTATGCATTTATTATCTCATTTTCTCACACCAGCCCTATAATTCAAGTCCCATGATTATTCCCATTTTACAGATAAAAGAAAATGGGGCTCAGGTTAAAAACCTTGCCCAAGAGCACATAGAAAGAAGCAGAACCAGGTCTGCCTCTCACATAGCTGACCACAGTGCTATATATTCTGCCATCATGTGGTAGATGCTCAATTAATATTTGAGCATAAATATGTGGATGGATGCAGAAGCAGAAGACTGAAGCCAATGTGTAGACCTTGAGGAGCTACTAAGTTCTGGTGACTTTTGATGACTGGTCCTTGCGTCTGTGAGAGGCCCATTTGATGCTTGATCTTGCATTATCTGATGTATGGCATGTTCTTTCCCATTTATCATTATCATGATCATTATCATCATCATCATCATTTTGCTTAGACTACCTTTACTTAGTTTCTGCTAGATACTTCCAAAACATTCCAAGTAAATATAAACATTATGTTTAGATCTTAATTAATATAAATATTAATAAGATTAATATAACTTTGCTCTCCCAAAAGCTTATAACGATGTCTATGCCTACTACAACATAACTTTTTTTCTTTTAGATTTACTTTATTGTTTTGACAGAGAGAGAAGGGGGAGGGCCCAGAGCAGTCTCCATAGTTGTACATCATTAGTTTTTGACATGATTTCATTTCACACAGGTGGGCAGGGGCCGTGCAGGGCTGGAACCGGGCCATAGTCCTCTCACATGGGAAGCTTGCTCCAGCAAGAACTGAATTGGAGGCCTCCCACATGGGAAGCACACCCCAGTTCAGCATATGGGTTCGCATGGGCCAGGGCTGGGATTCGATCTTGGGCCTTGGAGCCCCTGCAATACGAGTGCTCAATCCGCTGAGACATCCTGGCAACCCCAATTTTTCTAAAGATTCGTTTTTATTGTTTTATGGTATAAATTAATGCTTGTTTTTCCATATCCTAGCTTACACTGGATATTATCTCTCTTTTTTTTTTAAGTGTACAGGGAAGAGACAAGCTTCTGGTATTCTCCCTGGGCTGGTAGACAAAATTTTTAGGGTATCTATTCCTTAGACTTAGAGTGTGGTTCTACCAGAGTCCCCACGCTATAATGGGGATACCAAGTCCTATCCACCACCTATTCACCGAGGATATGAGGTCTCCTCTCGCCCTGCAGGGTCAGTGAAACCTCCTGACCGCCCCCCCCCGCCCCCCCGCAGGCCATCTTGCACGCCTGCCTCCTGATCTCAGCTCTCTCTTGTCTGACTCTTGTGCTGCCCTTTACTTCTTTAGAGCTCACAAATGCACATACCGGTATATGTGTCCAGCATCATTAGCCATCAGGGAACGCCAATGGAAACCCCAGTGAGATTTGACTACATATCCACTCGAATGGCTGTCATCAAAAGATGGGCAGTACCAAGTGCTGGTGGGGCTGGAGTGACAGGTGCTGGTGGGAAACAATCTGACAGCTTCCCACAAAGCTAAACATGCAATCACCTAAGACCAGCAACTGCGCTCCCGAGAATGTACCCAGGATGAATGAAAACACATGTCCACACAGAGGCTTGTACGTGAAGGTTCATAGCAGCTTTATTTAAAGCCAAATGTCTATCAACAGGTAAAGGGACCAACTGTGGTCCATTCATACAATGATAATAAAAAGCAACAGAAGGTGATAAACAGACTGACATAGATGAATCTCAAAAGCATTATGTTGAGTGAAAGGAGCCAGACACAAAAGAACATACTTTATGAGTCTGTTTCTGTAAAATAGTAGAACAGGTGATTTTAATCTATGGTGATAGAAAACAGATCAGTGGTTGTCTGGGGACAGGGAAGGAGTGTTGATTTAAAGGGGCATGAGGAAGCTTTTGGGGTGATGGAAATATTCTGAATCTTGATGCCAGTGGTGGTGACATGGTATATACAATAGTCAAAACTCAACACACTGCACACTGCAGTTGGGTACATTGTGTCGCATGTACTATATACGTCAGTAAAGTTGATTGTAACGTGCTATGTGTTATCTAGCATCCCTACTCAGTTTAGCGGAAGCTAGCTTTTGTCCATGTCGTGTCTCACCATCTGACTCCATCTGGAAGTCTTCGGAAGGTCTTTTGTTAGCCTAACATTTTTTGCGGACCCATCCTATGCTGGACACTATTTAAAATGCTTACTTATTTCATAATCATTTCATCAAGATGATTAGCCCACTCAAGATTCTTAACCTATTTTTGAGGGAAGAAACAGATTCAGATGAAGTCACTGTTATGGGTTGAATTGTGTCTCGCCCTGTCTTCGTTCGTTTGGGCGGCTATAACAGAATACCACGGATGGGTGGCTTATAAACAACAGACATTTATGTCTCACAGTTCTGGAAGCTGGAGGTCCAAGATCAAGGTGCCAGTAGATCTGGTATCTGGTGAGGACTCACTTCCTCATTCTTAGATGATGTCTTCTTGGTGACCTGACAGAGGGAACAAGGGAGCTCTCTGGGGTCTCTTTTATAAGAACACTAATCTCATTGCTCCATTCTCCCAAAGGGCATACCTTCTAATGCCATCACATTGGGGGTTAGAATTTCAACATATGAAATTCAGTCTACAGCACCGTAAAATATCAGACTTATGTTGAAGTCCTAACTCCCAGTATTTCAGAATGTGATTTTATTTGGAAGTAGGGTCTTGCAGGTGTAATTACAGTTGACCCTTGAACAATGAGGGGTGGGGGTAGGGACATCCACCACCTGTGAATCAAAAGTCCACATATAACTTAAGACAGCCTTCTGCATACGCAGATTCCCAACCTCAGATAAAAAATACAGTTGACCCTTAGACTAGTTTTAATCCAGGTATAAGTGGGCCCACATAATTCAAACCTGTGTGTCCAAGGGTCAACTGTAGGTAAAATGGGGTTATTAGGGTGGGCTCTAATGCACTATGAACAGTGTCCTTATAGAAAGGAGAAATCTGAACACAGCTATACAAATAAGGAGACCAACATGTGACCACGAAGACAGCCATCTACAAGCCAAGGACAGAGGCCTGGAGCAGACACCCCTCCACAGCCCTTGGGAGAAACCAACCCTGCTGACGTCTTGATTTTGACCTTCTAGTCTCCCGTACCACGGGCAAGTACACTCTTCTTGGTGACGGCACCCAGTTTGCGGTGCTTCTGACACACTAAACCAGTAACTTAGAAATCAGGGGAGTGGGAAGTGGCAAAGCTGAGATCTGAGCACAAGCAGACTGGATATCAGAGCTTGAATATGTTCACAGGGGCCTTTCTTGGTAAATGATTGGCTCACACAGGCCAGGAATGAGGACATTCTATCTCTCGTTTGTGTCTCTTGCTTTCGTCTCTCCTGATTGCCCATCCATCACTGTTACCATGTAACTGGACTTTGCCCAGGACATGGAAGCAGCCATTCCCTTGGCTGGGTGCATGGCAGTGGTGTTCACTGTGCCCATGGTGGACGGTGTCACACTTCCCGGCAGCACCGTGTGTGCAGCATCCGCTGTCGGGCTCAGGGAGGGACGTCCACCACCCTGGAGGGCACTGTATGTTTGACCAGCTGTCTGCTCTTTTGGGCAAGAGAAATAAGATCAGGAGAATATGAACAGTGTAGTAACAGCCCTCCTCTCTGGGGTGAGATGGCTCAAAAAGAGATGTCACCAGGGATGTAAATGTGCAAGTGGGACAGTCCTTAAGATTAATTGGGGATTCCTGGGAGAATCTACGGTATTTTTTCTTTTTGTATCTGTTTCCTTTGAGAGCCAGAGAAGAAAAAACAAGGCCAAGTAGACTGTTGAGAAAAATGATCCAATTGCAGGGATTCAGACAGTGACTGACGCCCTGGCAGTCGAGGACTGGTTAAAGAAAACCAGGTAGAGCACATCGGCCATCCAGCCTCTCCCTGCCCCCCTCCACCCTGTCCTGTGCCCTAGGAGACTGGCCTCTAAGGATGACATCACTGGGCTCTCTCCCGGTGTATCAGTCAGGGTCTCCAGAAAAACAAAGCCAACAGGATGTGCACACTGAGAAAGATGTTTCTTAGAAGACATGAGCTCATGCCGTTCTGGTGGATGACAAGTCCAGAATTTCCAAGGTGGGCCGGGAAACTAGAGAGCCAGGAATGCTGGTGATATAGGCCCGGTCCGAAGGCAGGCTTGAGAGGTCCCAGGAAGAGCCCATGTGCCGGTCTGAGTTCGAAGGCAGGGAAAACCCACGTCCCAGTTCAAGTCCAAAGGCCTCTCCTGGAGAAAATCTCTCGGGCTTGAGGAGGTCAATCTTTTCTTCTAGTCCCGCCATCAACTGATTGGATGATGCCCACCTCATTAGGGAGGACAATCTGCTTTTACTCAAAGCCCACTGATCTAAAGGTGAATCCTATCTGAAAACACCATCACAGACACACCGGTATAATATTTAACCAAGTATCTCAGCAGCCCATGTGGCCCAGTCATGCAGACACATAAAATCAACCATCACACCTGGCTTCCAGTTGATTCAGCCAATGGGAGGCACTCACAGATGAAAGAGGAAAGAAGAGTGAGGTGGGGGAATTTATTTCTTGGCTTCCTCTAGTCCAGGTTGCCATGGGTTGTGTGCATCTGTCTACTGAAGGCTCTAGTTCCTTCCAGCTGCCCTCTGTGTGGCTCTCTCTGTCTGCAGGGTCTGGGAACTGCTCCTCTGTCCCTGCCCCTGTGCACCTGGGTGGGAACAGCTAGCTGCCTGCGCGTGCTTGCCTGCGAGCACTGCATTAACCCACGGATGCTGCTCTTGCAGTAACTATGTTTTCTTAAATGTATTTCAAACGACCTAGTTTGAGTATGCCCTCTGTTTTCTAAATGGACCCTGATGGATACTAATAATGATAACTAACCCTTACATAGCATGAGCTATGTGTCAGGCACTGCTCAAAGAGCTTTGTATGTGTTAACTTTCCAAAGACCCTGTAATGAAAATATTATCATTATCATCCCTATTTTCCAGATGAGAATGTTGAGATTCAGAGAGGTTAAGTGACTTCCTCAAAGTTGCAGAGCTAGAAAGGACTAGGCCAGGGATGTCCAACCTTTTGGCTTCCCTGGGCCACATGGGAAAATGAAGAATTGTTTTGGGCTGCACATCAAATATACGAACACTAATGACAGCTGATGAGCTAAAAAATTTTTTTGCAAAAGAAAATCGTATAATGTTTTAAGAAAGTTAATGAATTCGTGTTGGGCCACAATCAAAGCTGTCCTGGCTGCATACAGCCTGCGGACCACGGATTGCACAAGCGTGTACTAGAGCAAGAATTCCAGCACAGGCCCCCAGGCACCAGGGCTGTGAGCACTCCCGATCGCTCTGGATCTTTCCAAGAAGCGATAATGCTGTTGCCGATGATGGTGACGATGGTGGCAGAAGCTAACGTGGGTGCGTGCTTGCTGCGTCATGGCCCCATGTTAAGTTCTCAGCCTGTAATTTAAGATTTATTTTATTGTTTGAGAGAAGATGAGAGCTAGAGCGAGAGAAAGGGGAGAGGGGAGCCTAGAGCAGTCTCCACAGTTGTCCATTATTCCATTATTAGTTGTGGTAGTTTCATTTCACACAGGTGGATGTGGGGCTGCGTGGAGTGGGATCCAAACTGGGGGCCTCTGACATGGGAGGTGAGAACCTTTGCTACCATCCAGGCTGCGTCACAGTTCAGCACATGGGCCTGCCATGGACTGGGGCCGGACTCGATCCCTGGACCTTGCAGCTGCAAGGCAAGCCCCCAGTCTGCTGAGCTATCCCAGCATCCTTCAGTCTGTATTTTTGGCTTAATTTTTATTATAACTTTTTCTGGCAGGTGCATTTGTTATCTGTGGTTTATAGTGGAGGCCACTGAGAGTCCGAGAGGTGGAATAGCCTGCTCATTGTCGTGAGGCAGAATGAGGATTCAAGTCTGTGTTTGGAGAATGTGGCATAGATAGACAAATTGGAAGAAATGAATAATTGGGGCCAATTGTTTGATCTATTTATGGGCACCAACTCTTGCAAAAGACACAGGAGTTTAGAAGGTGGTTGACTCAGGATAGTGTCATTTGCATAAAAAAAGAAGCAGAACTTTTGGACATTTTCAAAGGACTTTTAGGGAAATCAGGATGGCTATTTATGTTCATCATGAGGTGACTCACGCACATCATGTGATTTAAAAATAGGAAAATTCTATGGTTTCGGGCACAACAATAATATCTTACATTGCATAGCATTTTAGAGTCACAGTCCACTTTAATATCAGATGTCTTTTTACTCAAACAGCCCTTCTTGTTTTGTGCTGGAGGCCATGGAGGGTCAAGTGACTCGCTCAAGGTCACACAGTTTGCCAGTAGCCGAGCCTGGAATGAAGAAGAACATTTGATATGTAGCGGATGCTGAGAAATTTACATACACCAGCAATCAGCAAATTATAGCCAAAGGCCAAATTCACCCAGTAACCACTTTTTATAAATAAAGTTTTATTGGATTACAGCCAAGCCCATTCATGGCACATCTGTGGAGCGTTGACAGGGGCAGCATTGAATGGATGTCACATAGATGGGATGACTTGAAAGGCCCAAGATATCTATTATTTAGCCCTTTACAGAAAGTGTGCCGTCTCTTGCCATACACCCTCTCACTTTTTAACTTAATATTTTAATCTGAACTCTACTCACATGGTTCAAAAGCTCTTACATGTAAAAAGGTGAGCAGGGTAAGACTCCCTCCATTCTTGCTCCCTCAGGCAGGGTCCCCACCCTCACGGAGAGCCCCTGTGATCGGTCCTGGTGCATCTTTCCAGGGATGGCTTCAGTACACGTAGAAACAAATATTCTTTTCTTTCCTTTCAATGGGATCTCTTTAGAGTCTCACAATATTCCCACCCAATGGGGTCAGTTTGCTCTCCCAGGCCATGGGACCCCAGGGTTCTGTTCCTTTATTTTCTTTCACTTCACAGGCCAGGGGCTCTTCTAGCTGCTGGACTGGGGGCGCTCTCATCTACAGAGAAGCCCTCTTCACCCTGGCGTTTCTCCTATTCCACCACACCCCCATCTCTTTAAAAAAGAAAATTTTGAGCACACACAAAGCAGAGAGAATACAATGAGAAATACAATGGACCCTGGTGTCGCAGTCCTGCTTCCTCAATTAACAACCTTCTGCTTCTAATGTTTATCTTTCCCTCCTTTTTTTGAGTTTTTAAAAAAATGTTTATTGGGGAAGCCAGGATGGCTCAGTGGGTTAAGCGCTCACTTTGCAGCCCCAGGGACTGAGGATTGAATCCCGGCCCCGACCCGTGTGGACCCATATGCTGAACTGGGGAGTGACCCCAGTTCAGTTCTCACCGGGGCGAGACCCCGGCCCAGTTCCTGCCCTGTGCAGCCCCGCACCCACCTGTGGAATGAAACTATGTGGAAAAACCAATGATGTGCAACTATGAAGACTGTTCTGGGCCCTCCCCCTTCTCTCTGTCTCTGCATATCTCTCTCTCTGTCAAAAACAATAAAAATAAATCTTAAAAAAAAATTTATTTTATTATTTGAGAGGAAAGAGAGAAAGAGAGAGAGAAGGGGAGAGGGCCCAGAGCAGTCTCCATAGTTGCACATCATTAGTTGTGATATAGCTTCATTCCACACAGGTGGATGTGGGGCCGCACAGCGTGGGAACCAAACCAGGGACCTCCTGCATGGGAAGCAAGAACCTTCATGGTGCCATCCTGGTGTTGCAGGGCTGGGGGCCAGGAGTTGAACCCCAGGACCTTGTGACTGCGAGGCAAGTGCTCAACTGCTGTGCTATCCTGGCATCACTGTTTTGAGTTTTTTGTGTTTTTTTAAAAATTGGGGTGAAATTGACATCACATAAAATTAACACCCCCCCTTTTTTAGTACATTCACAATGTTGTGCAACCACCACCTCTAGTTCCAGAACATTTTTTCCCCCAGAACATTTCTATCTACACAAAGGAGACCCTGTCCGCATCCATGAGCAGTCACTCCGTTCTCCCTTCCCAGCCCCTGGCAGCCACTGAACAGATTTCTGTTTAAGGATTTGCCTGTTCTGGGCAGTTCACATCAATGGAATCATAGAACACGTGGCCTCTTGTGACTGGCTTCTCTCACTCAGCATAAGTTCAAGGTTCATCCATGTTGTAGCGTGTGTAGTGCTTCATTTTTTTTTCTAGCTGAATAATATTCCACTGCATGAATGGACCAACCACATTTTGTTTATCCATCCTTCTGTTGACGGATGTTTTAGTTGTTTCCTGGAAACACCATATTACCTCACCCATAAATACTTCAATGTACATCTCTAGCAGATAAGGACTTAAGAAAAACACAATCCAAGTACTACCAACAGACCTTACAAAAGTAACACTGATTCTTTCAGGTCCCTTCACACCAGTTCAAGATTGAGTCTCCCTGTCTAAACAGTCCCACTTCCTTAGACTTATTGTGATGATCAGTTCGCAGCATGGACATATTATGTTGTGCACCTGAAACTAATAGAATGTTCTATGTCAAGTACATCTCACTAACAATAAAAACCGATGCTGCTTTCCCCAGTGAAGCGGACCCCCTCCCCCCACGACTTTGTTTCCACCCGGGGAAAACATGGGCACTCTCTCTGCTCTAGATCCCTCTTATAGGGAAACAAACAAACAAACAAACAAAAACCTCATCTTTAAAAGGACGCCCTTTAAAAAGAGACTCAGGGCACAACAGTTTGGGGATCCTAAAACCCGTGTGACAAACAAAGCTGAGTGCAATCCATTGCCTTTTTGCATGGAAAGGCAGGGTGGGGGGTGAGGGAAGCTATTTCTAGAACGAATAGAAAAGACTCAGGGAGGGGGCTAGCAGCTGTCCGCTGATGACTGGTTTTGTCAGAGCATCAATAATTCAGGTTGGATCCGGCGGAGGGGAGGCGGTTAAATGACGAGCAGGGCTGTGCGTCCCCGCGGCCGCCTCCAGACCCTCAAGGCGGAGGAGGGGAGCCCACGTGCTACCCCCACTTTCCTCTGCTCCTGAAGAGGAGCCAGTCTGAAAGGAAGCGGAGGGGGAAATAGCGGCATCTTTCCAAAGAGAGCCTGCCCTGCCCTGGGAGGTCGTGGGGGCGGTGTTCAGGGGTACAGAGGAGAGAGGCGGACACGGCCCCCGCCCCACCCCGCCCCGTCCGGGGCTGATTGGTCTCCCCGCCGGGTCTCCCTGCAGCTCGTTGCTGGAGGTGATCGGCAGGTTCTGAGCCCACGATCCTTCCCGCCCGCCCCCCAGCATCAGGGACCCCCCCCCCCCACTGGCGCCTGCCTTTGCGGGGAGCCCTTAGCGGACCACGGCTGCTCCTGCACCCCCTTCTGTCTCCTCTCGGGGCCCTGCTCCGGTGGGCCGGCCATGGGTGCGCGGGCTCCGGCCGGCTGGGCTCCCTGGGTGCTGACAAGGTGGGCCCCTCAGGACACCTGGAGGACCCGCTGCGCTGCGCACTAGCGGCTCGGCCGGAGCCCGTGTGACAGGTGAGTGGCGGGGCTTCCGGGGCGGGGCGGGGTCCTGCAGGGGCTCGGTCTTAGTTCTCGCTGTGCCATTACCTCCATGTGCCAAGGTAGGAAGGCACGGTCTCCCCGTCCCCGTCCTAAAGACGGGCTTTGCGTTGAGGGGGTGGGCAGTTCATCTCCTCTTCCTGATAGTTTCTCCCGGCCTGGGGTGGGGGAGGGGCGGGCCCCTGACTCCAGCATATTCGTCCTTCTTTCTTAACATTCCGTGTTCTTCCCACTGCCCTCAGCCCCCTGTAGCCTTGACATCTTTGCTACCTGCCCTGCACAGGTGACCCGTCCCCAGGGAGCATGAGTGTGTGGCCCAAGTCAAATCTTACTTTTTCATGTCCTCCCCAACCTGTCACTCAAGTCTACAGTCGTCTCTGCTCTGAGACCCAGGCAGGTTGGACAAGTCAGCGGCAGGGCTTGGGAGCATGCGCGCCTCCCCCTCCCCCGTGGCCTCTGGCTCTGGGGGTCCCTGAAACCAAAGTTCCCGACACCCCGCGTGTCCGGGCCTTGTTTTCGGTGCTGCGTTGGGAGGACAGGCGGCAGATGGGGTTCGGGCTGCTGAGAATGACACGTCTCAGGACACTGCTTGCTCCGTTCAGTATTTCATCTCCTCTTCCTCGCGCCCCACGCGAAGCAGCGCCAGCGCGTGGCACCCCCTAGCGCACCCGCCCTTTGCGTCTACTTTGGGGGGAGTTGACTCTCTCAGGGCGGCTTTGGTTTCGCAGGAGTGAGCCTGGCAGCAGGATGCTCTCCTCCCCGCTCCGCTCTGCTTGGGGGGCGGTGGGGGGCGGGGTCTGCGCCCCCCTGCCCTCTCCAGGGGCCTGGCTTTGAGGGGTCCTGAGTAGGAGACTGAGGCAGGAGGAGAAACCAGAGTAGAATGGAAACAGGACAGAGCACCTTGGCCTCCACTGCTGCTGAACCTACAGGCGGGGGGCTCATACCTCCACCCCCACCCTCCTTAGCTCCAAGCAAAGGTGGGGTGCAGGGGGGGGGCTGGTGGTCTCCACGAGCTAGCCAGCTGGGTCCGAGTTGTCTGTTCAAAGTCCACGACTTCAGGGAAGCCCTGTCTTTCCCTCCTGGATTCTTTTGGGGACAGTCTTAGGTTCCTTGTGGGCGGTGTGGGGGTGACCGTCTCGGTGTCTGTGACTGCGGCTGGCTTTTCACTTCCCGAGTGGCCTCACACGCCCAGGCTGCAGGAAGGCCTGAGACGTCTTCGCAGCTGAGTTTATCCCGGTGAACATGCTGTTTTCCTTCACAACATCGGAAGTTGCAGAGACATAGAAATGTCACTGTAGGGGCAAATGCCGTTGTCCCTCTAACTAAGATGGGGTTAAATCAGGGCTGCCCTCCCCCCCCGCAAAGTCAGCGGAAAGATCAGGGCCAGTGGTCAGGAGGCAAAGGGTGGGTTTGACATTGAACGGATTTCTGGGCCCATGACCTGCCGAGTCGTGCCCCGTGCCGCTCTGGGCTGCGGAGGCTCAGCCCCGGGCTTTACTGACTTGCTTTATTATTCGTTTGGGAATGTGAGCGTACAGGGCCAGAGGGCCCTTCGTGGCAGAGGGCAAGTGAGGGAGATTCTATTCCAGGATCTTTCAACCCTGCTGTCTTTACCGTGACAGACAGGCAAGGGCTCTGGGCGGTCTCCTGCCACCTCAGGCTTGGCCGAGCCTGTCTGAGGAAGAGGCAAGACTGACTTAGTCACGGGGGAGGGCCCAGACCTTTCCCTCCAAGTGCAGGCCTTGGGCGGGCTGGGACCTCCTGGGAATGCAGTCTAAGGCACCACCCAGCCCTGCTGAGTTAGAATCTGCATCTGAACGCTGTCCTGGGCCAGCCGTGTGCTGGTCAGAGTCTGAGAAGTGCCTGGGCACAGCCCTGGGCCCCAGTGTTGCTGACAGGCAGGCTAACCATGGCTCCCCTGTGGTTGGGTTCCCTGGGAGGCCTGCCCAGGTGATGGGTCACGCTGGGCATATAGTAGGTGCTCACTAAATCTTGGCTACTTTTGGAAATAAGCAAAGTTTTAAAAAAAAGAAACTCATTGCTTTTAAAGTTCATTTCTGTTTGTTTCTTCTTTGAAAAAATAAAAAATACATTACAGTGGTACCTTGGTCCTTTATTGGTAATTGGTTCCAGGAGGCGGATAAGTACCCAAAACAACGGGTACCAAATGCAGCTTTCCCATAAGGAATAATACACTGGAACCTTGGTACCTGTGGTTAATGGTTCCAGGAGGCACAAGTACCAAACACATGACATGTAGCTGGACAAAATTTTTGCATCAAAATGGGTCAAGTGCCAAATTCGATGAGTTTCAAAGCAGTCGAGTACCAAGGTATGACTACTAGAAATGACACTGGATACAATTACACTGAGTTTTAAAAGAAAGGAAAAGGATACTAGACCTTTGATATATTGGCTACTTTTAAATGGCTCTCCAGAGCAAGTATGTGTGTCCAATCTCCTTTCCTTTTTAAATTGTAAAATACACACAATGTACAGTTCACTTTTTAACCATTTTAAAGTGAACGATTCAGCGGCACTTAGTGCTTTTAGAGTGTTGTGGAGCCATCACCTCCACCCAGTTCCACAACATTTCCATCACCCTAAAGGGAGTTCTGTCCCCATGAGCAGTCACTCCCCATCCGCTCCCTCAGCCCCTGCCACCAGCAGTCTGCTCTTTGTCTCTGTGGATTTGCCTGTTCTCCATATTTCAAACACATGGAACCCTACAATGGTGGCCTTTGTGTCTGGCTTCCTTCATTTTTGATTTCTCCTGTAGTTCCCATTTCTTCCTTTCCCTCTTCCACATGTTTCACCCACCCCTCCATTAAATTGTGCAGGTCAGCTATGAGTAACAGAACCATCTTCCAGATGGTTCACAGTTTTTAAAAAAAGATTTATTTTATTGTTTTTGACAGAGAGAAACAGAGACAGAGAGAGACAGAGAGAAGGGGGAGGGCCCAGAGCAGTCTCCACAGTTGTATGTCATCAGTTTCAACATGGTTTCTTTCCACACAGGTGGGCAGGGGCTGTGCAGGGAGGGAACTGGGAGGGGGGCCTCCTGCATGGGAGGCACGCCCCCTCAAGCCAGGGGCCAAACTGGGGGGCAAGAACTGAACTGGGAGCTTCCCCCATGGGACTTACCCCAGTTTAGCATATGGGTCTGCACGGGTCGGGGCTGGGATTTGATCCTCAGTCCCCAGGGCTGCAAAGTGAATGCTTAACCTGCTTGAACCATCCCAGCTTCCCCAGCTCACACTTTTTTTAAAATATATTTTATTTATTTATTTATTTATTTTTGACAGGGAGAGATATAGAGACAGAGAGAGAACTGAACTAGGGGAGCTCCCAGTTCAGCATATGGTTCTGCAAGGGCAGGGCCGGGATTCGATCCCCGGTCCTCGGCGCTGCAAAGTGAGCACCCAACCCACCGAGCCATCCCGGCTTCCCCAGTTCACACTTTTATTATTTATTTTTTTAAAGATTTATTTTATTGTTTGAGAGAAGGTAAAAGAGAGAGAGAGAGAGAGAAGGGGAGAGGGCCCAGAGCAGTCTCCATAGTTGTACATCATTAGTTGTAACATGGTTTCATTCCACACAGGTGGATGCGGGGCTGTGCAGGGTGGAAACTGAACTGGGGGCCTCCTGCATGGGAGGCGAGAACCTTTACCACCATCCTGGTGGTTGTGCCGTAGTTCAGCATATGGGTTTGCACGGGCCAGGGCTGGATTCAATTTCTGGACCTTATGGTTACAGGGTAAATGCTCAATTGTTGAGCTGTCCTGGCATCCCCATAATTCACACTTTAATTTATTGTGACCAAGAACAAAGTCTAGGGGTTCTTGGTTGCCAAACAGTTTTCAGGAGCAGATGCCAGGGCTACTCACTTTTTCTAAAGTTGCTTCCACATATTTCTCTCCAGCAAAAACCATCACTAAAATGTCTTTCAGCCCCAAGGGGAGGCAATTTCTTTCGAGACCATTTTTTGAGCATTTTCAGATCCCAAGATGCATGATAACTGAATCACAGTGGCACACAGTCAGTACTCAGTAAACAGGTATTGAATGAACAAAGCATGTCAGCACTAATAATTATCATCATAATGAATTCATGTCTTAATACCATATTAAAATGTTGGTACCACACACAGCCACTGACTTTCTGAAGGAGCGGAATGAGTGAGGGAAATAGTGAAACTCCTACCAGTGCTAAATACTGAGAAGTCGAAAACACTCATATGTATTTGGGGGGGCATTTAGAGACGCAGAGTGCAGGCAAAACTACTTATCCACACCTGCTGAGAACGTCGTGGCGAACAGCTGTGTAACGATTTCGTTTATGGGAGCAATATTAGGGGAACACTCTCCCACTGGAAGAAGTTTAATTTTTTCCTGACAGTCTGTCCTTTTCCCTTTAACATTCCAGTGCTGATAGAATCAAGCAAGTGAGAGAGAGAGAGAGAGAGAGAGAGAGAGAGAGAGAGAGAGAGAGAGAGAGATTGAGAGAGAGAGAGAGAGAGATTGAGAGAGAAGAGGGAGGAGAGAATGGTAAATGGTGCCAAGTGTCTGGAATATTGGTCAGCGGCAGTATTGCCCAGCCTGGGCAAGTGGAATCATTGTTCTACTTTTATCTTATAAAAAAATACTTATTTTATTGTTGGAGAGAAGATGTTTGTGTGTGTGTGCGTGTGTGTGTGTGTGTGTGTGTGTGTGTGTGTGTGTGTGTGTG
>PVKE010023990.1:0-24163 GCA_004027555.1 Craseonycteris thonglongyai | reverse complement strand
TCTCTCTGTCTCTGTATCTCTCTCTCTCTCTCTCTCTCTCTCTCTCTCTGTCAAAAATAAATAAATAAATATATATATATATTTTAAAAATATACAAAAAAAAAGGACTTTAGCAACTTCTCACATCTAACAAAAATTTAAATGTTTTATTATTAACATTTTCCTAAACTAGAAATTTATTTTTATTTATAATAGCCTCTTTGCAATGCTAGACAGCCCTAAGTGTGCTCCAAGTTGGGGGAGGAAGGAGTAGAGGGTGTTCCTTGTTCTGTCAGCAGATTGTGCAGGATCCTGTGTGTGAAGACACCCAAGATGAACTTCTCCAAGACTCAAGGTGGTAAACACAACATCCACTCAACAGCTCTCTCAAACTCAGGACATTATGCTGACTTAGAGCTTATTGAGGGAATCAGTATTAGACATCATGGAAAACATCCATTTAGAAAGCAAGGAAGAAAGCTTCATATCCCATTTCTATTTGAAGGTAGTGCCATGTACAGTAGACTCTCTGTTAACCAGAATGCTCAAGCAACTGGCACTGTCTCAAATTTCTTGAGATAGTGCCAGTTGCTTGAGAATGACAGTTGCTTGAATTTCAGTTCATGGAGAGTCTTTTATTGGCATCTACCCATCTCAGTGAGTGCCAGTTAACAAAGAGTCTACTGTATTAAGTACCTTCAGCTTTGGAGCTGGCCCTTCATCTCTAAATGGGATGATTGTGAAGGATGTTTTGAGCTGTTGTCCTCACCTTTTCAAGTGCTAACTACGAGAGTGTCCTTGGATGGCAACCTCAACACTCACGCTTTGCTCTCACTGATAACATTTACAGGGACCTCCCTGATCTCAAGTCTAGCTATTTTATGGAGTGCAAAGACTCAGATGCGAACTAATGAGAAGATGTTAATGCTGGCAGATGATTTCTAAGTGCATGGAGCTGTTCTGATACCTGTTTCATAGAGTAGTCTACCGTGCTATGACTCTCAGCCATTGTAAGTGAATAAGCAGTCACGCAAGTGGAACATGACGCACAAAAAGGCTGCTACTTCAATTTCATTAGTCTTTCACTGCAGGCAAAATGAAGGCAATGAATGGTGATTTAATTGTTTCTTTGCTGCTCTCCTTCCCTGGGGGACATTACATCATCATTAACACTGATGGATTAACATAGGTGCTTTATGGCGGTTGCTAACAACAAAGCACTGATATGTTTTTATTCTTTCCAACTTTGCAAATAAATTCTGCTCAGTTCTCTGAATTTGCTGTCTCTTGGAGGTCTCTCTTTAACTGGAAATAGCCATCCTGCCTCTAAAGGAGAGACTTATTCAAGCTTCTATGCGATGTCACTGAAGACCAAGTAGCCTTAGTATTTATTAGGTTAAAAGGAATAAGAGAAAGTCCCATCTCCAGAATGGTGGCAGGGAAATCACTCTGCATCTAGCCTCAGTAAGACAACCATAACCAGTGAAAAATGTAAACAACAACAACAACCACCACCATTTAAAGTCTCTGGATATTATCCAAAGGGCATAAAGCAAATGAGGAACCAAGAAAATCTACTAAAGCTCAGTAAGATGGTAAGAACCTGTCACCCTTGAGCTATGACTGATCCCCAAATGTCCCTTTCCCAGCTAAGCTTGGCAGAAGCTTCACTCCCAATGGGAAGGGACAATAAGATGGGACACCTTGGGGAAGCTGGGATGGCTCAGTGGGTTAAGTGCTCGCTTTGCAGCCCAGGAGCCCAAGGATCGAATCCTGGCCCCGGCCCATGCAGGCCTATACTCTGAACTGGGGTGTGCCCCCAGTTCAGTTCTTGCCGGGGCCTACATGGGAGGCTCCCGGCCCAGTTCCTGCCCTGTGCAGTCCTGTGCCCACCTGTGGCGTGAAACTATATGGAAAACTAATGCTGTCTACTATGGAGACTGCTCTGGGTCCTCCCCCTTCTCTCTGTCTCTCTGTCAAAAAACAATAAAAATAAAGCTTTAAAAAAAGATGGGACCCCTTTCTGCTCAGCTCCCAATCAAAGCACATGGAAGCTTGCAGGGGAGGCAGGCCACCAGCATTCCTCATCTCACACTCTGGGTTTCAGAGACATTATCCTGGGGCGTGTGTCTGAGAGGTGGGGTCTCCCTTCCGCCACCCACCCTACATAGGGTGGAAGCCCCAGTTCAGGTCAAGAGAAGGGGGGTTCTGGCTGCCTTCACCCCTGCACTCTCACAAGACAGAGGTTCCGGAGAGGGAGGCCAGCAGAGCCAGACTTCGCCTTGAGATGGGGAAGCCCGAGTGCTCTCCCGACAGGGACTAGCTGGGTCGGAAATGGAGTCTGGGGAGGTTCAGGCCTCTGGGTACACTTGGAAACCATGGAGATTTTGATGGTAAGCAATGAAGGAGAGGCTTAGAGCTCAATGGGAGTAATAAGCCAAACTACATGCGTGCGCGTTGATAGAGAAAGCTGGTAACACTGGTGAGGACCGATAAAAACCCTGCCTTTATAAAGGACCCCTGCCTGAGAATGACATCAGTAAAGTGGCCAATTGGGACATTTCAAGCTTCTGTACCCCAAAGAAACAACCACAAGAGACTGGCTACTGTATGCCCAGGAAACTGTTTGCAGTGTCTGTTCCAGTAACGTTGCACACTCCCTTAATGCCTGCTGATGTCCATAGACAAGTGAAATAAGTGTTTACTTTGAAGTAGAGTGTAAGTTAATTAACCATATCATTTTCACATCCACCTTGACATTTGCATCAGGAGGAAAACTATTACAGTGGGGCCCCCATGAACGATATCGATGCTCAAGAGTAAATATATTCATTGTGTGCCCACCCATGTCTGCAATTTGTTTCTTTAAATTTGAAGTATCTCAAAATAATGTCTTTAATTAGAGTTGATTAAAACTGACATTTACTTTCAATTTATCTTTAGATTTGAAAAATGTCAGGGAGTCACAAAATAGTGTTGATGGAAGACATTTCTGGTGAAAAAAATATACTTTTTCTAAAATTTTAAGGACTGGACTGACCAAAACATAGTGAGGTTTCAATGCTTGAGTACTGACTTGTAATTATTCAAGCTTTTGTAAAATAGTATTACTTGAGTGTGAAGAGTCATATTTCAAAGTGCTTGAAACATTAATTTTATAAGCAGTCAGAAAAACATCTCGGGATTTGATTTGTTTCTTACACCAAGGAAATTATGAAGGCCTGGGTCTTAGAAATATAAGAAAGGACTAAAGTACTTATTAAATAGGTAAATGGGAGAATCGAGCCTTAAAATAAAAAGATTATTTTCTAATACAATAAAGCAATGTCTACCACTAGACTAGTAATCACTAAAAGTTACAAATTAACAAAAAACACTGGAAATAAGAAATTGCTTTTGGGGAAAAAAAAATCCTGCATTTTATACTTTCCTCCTCCTTTTCTACTCAACAAATAATTTCTGATGTTCTCTCCTGTGGCACCACTGAGCTGGATCGCTCTAAAGATTCTGAGGCAAACACAACGTATTTCTTCTCAAGTCATGGAACAAACAATCCTTTCAAATGACTTTAGTTAACTAGTATTTTCACTACTGGGAAGCATTCATTTTTTTTCTTTTTTTCTTTTTTATTGTTTTGAGAGAATGTAAGAGAGAAAGGGGGCTGGGTGGGTGGGGTGGGGGGCGAGGAGGGCCCAGAGCAGTCTCCCTAGTTGTACATCATTACTTGTTTCATTCCACACAGGTGGGAAACCAAACCCGGGGCCTCCCGCATGGGAGGTGAGAAGCCTTGCTGCTGAGCCATATGGCGGTTACCTGTTGCATTGCAGCTTAGCATATGGGGTTGCACTGGCCGGGGCCAGGAATTGCACCCCAGACCTTACAATTGCAAGGCAAGAGCTCAACTGCTGAGCTGTCCCAACATCACAGCACTCACATGTTTAATTAAGACAAAGTCCACAGGATTCTGGTGCCTGAGAGAAGGTGAGGAACACATGCTGAGAAGCTGTTCCTAAAAGCAAAAGGGGAGAAATGTGTAAAACCTAGTAAATACAAGGGTGGGCTGATAAAATTCTGCCTCTACTTAAATAAAAAATGAATGGGAAAAGATAGTTTAACGAAATAAACAAGAAATATACTTACATCATTTGTTTTTAAAGCTACATAATTGTTTTTTTACAAAATCACCACACACTTCAATACACTTCCGCCAACACTGCACTAGTTTTTGAAATCGTCCTTAAAAACATCGGTGTTTTGTTTTTGAAGCCATTTCCTCACTGCAGACTTCACCTCTTTGTCCCAGATGAATCGCTGACTTTTCCTTCACGCGCTCCTTTCCTTTTGGGAACAGGTGGGAATCACTAGCAGCCAGGTCTGGGCTGGGCAGTGGATGCAGCAGCACTGAACAGCCCACACATTGAATTGCATCTGTTGTTGCTGCACTTTGTGTGAGGCCGGGCTTTGTCGTGTTGAAGAAGGGTCTCATTTCTTATTCCAATCTGTTTGGTTCTTCTTTTTGTTTTTTGTTTTTTTTTTTTATCTTTTCACATTTATAGAGAGAAATTATCTTTTTGTCTTCAGTGCATAGTTATCTCTATTTTACTTTTTGACAGATAGAGAGAGAGACAGAGACAGAGACAGTTAGAGAACCAAACTGTGGGAACTCCCCAGTTCAGCATGTGGGTCCTGCCTGGGCCGGAGCCGGGATTCGATCCTCGGTCCTCATGGCCTCAAAGCGAGCGCTCAACCCGCTGAGCCGTCCCGGTTTTTCCCTGGTTCTTCTTTTTAATGCAGTAAGAACGTCAATACGACGGTCAGAGTTTATTGTTGCTCCTTTTTCATGAAAGTCTGCAAGAACAACAAGTTCAAAATTTCAAAATACGGTCAACATGACCTTCCCAGCCGAGGCCTGAGTTTTGAATTGTTTCGTCTGAGGTGATTCCTGATGGTGTATTCCATGGACTGCCTTTTGTTCTCAGGGTCGTAAGGATAGACCCAAGTCTCATCACCTGGAATGATCTTAGTCCTCACCTTTTTCAAAAATGTCAAAAAAATTGGAGGAGCTTATTCTGCTGTTAAGAATTTAGTAACAGCACGCTATTTGAACCAAACGTCTGAACACTCTTGCATTTCGATGTGCACTGGGTGAAAAATGTCAGCATCTGTGTGTGCAAGGTCAGCAATGATGGGGGGGGGGAGATACCTGTGACTACACAGAACCAGTTATATCCAGATGGGTCTAATGTAATGAAAAAAAAAATAGTACAGTGGTGGCAACATGTATCAGTCCACCCTCGTAGCTTTTGAATTTACCAGTGGGAAACTCAAAGGTGATGACAAGGAAGGATTTGGCTCATGTGAGCCGAAAGGAGTGTCAGAGGGTTTTACATTTAGTGAATGTAGCAGGTTGAAAGAGGTCTCTCAAAATATATGCTCACCTTGGCCCTCAGAATGTGGAATAAGGAATGGGCTTTGCAGATGTTACAATAAGATGTCTTCTTTGAGAAGAGATCATCCTGGATTGGGCTACACCATAAACCTGATGACAAGGGTCCTTATAAGGGTCCAGAAGGGGGTGGAGACTGAAATGACATAGCAAAGGAACGTGGAGGATTGTGGGTAGCCACCAGAAACTAGGAGAGATGCACGGAGCAGACTTTCCCTCTGAGCGTTCAGGAGGGCTCATCCCTGAGAGAGCTTGACTTTGGACTTCTGGTCTCCAGAACCGAGCTAAAGTAAACTTCTGCTGCGGCAAGCCACCCCGCATGTGGTCATTCGCTACTGGTCTCGTGTGTGGCCGTGGGGTAGGGGGTGGTAATTGCAGAGTAGGCAAGTAGAGCCATCACAGCAACCCAACTACAGGAACAGGCAGGTCCCATCACCTGTCCTTGTTGCGACTCATAAAATGCCTGGTTTTCACCTGCTCCCTTCTTACACTAACTGCTATCACTCTGTTTCAGAGTTACACCACGTACAACCGCTATTTATGTCACGAGCGGAAGGTGCCAAAAGTAATTAGCAACGCGCGTGTCAAAAGAATTTGGCAGGGGCCCGCGGATTATCATGTTTTGTAACAATGTGCTGTTGTGCAGCAGAAAACACATCGGCAGTGTTTTGGTTTGAAATCATTTTCATTTCAGAGGGAAAAACAGAAAGTACCTGAATGTCTGAAGCTGGCCAGTCACTGCCTCTTCTTGGTCAGCTCCACATAGCACGGGCCACTGCATGCCTTGATATACTCCTGGGGACACTAGGGATAGTACCAGTGTCCACACAGCTGAGGGGCAGGGCTGGCCTGGTAGTGCCTTCTGCCACAGCCTAGTGTGACTGTGCTCCTGTCTACAGCATCCTCTCCTCCGGGACCTCTCCCCACTTTCTTTTCTTTTTCTTTCTTTCCTTCTTTCTTTCCTTCTTTCTTTCTTTCTTTCTTTCTTTCTTTCTTTCTTTCTTTCTTTCTTTCTCTCTCTCTCTCTCTCTCTCTTTCTTTCTTTCTTTCTCTCTTTCTCTCTCTCTCTCTCTCTCTCTCTCTCTCTCTCTCTCTCTCTCTTTCTTCTTTAATTTTTGGTTTTGATATTTCTCCTCCCATGTTTTTCCTTGGTTGTGATTCTTTTGGGGGACCCTAGAGCCAGCAGGAACGCTTGTTCTGCCTCTTTTTGTGAGAACCCCAGATGTCTCTAAGCTCAGTTATCTCATAATAACATTTTATCTCGTCTGGGCCGTGCCCCTGCACATCAAGCCTGGAAACCACCGTTTTTCAGAAAAGTGGGGCATCTCAGAGGCAGCCCACTAACCACTCCCCTTTTCCAAGTAGAGTGGTGGCAGCCCAGGAAGCCTTAGCTGGTAAAGGCCCAGATGGGGGCTCTGATTCGGGCCCCTCTCAAGTTCCACCTGGTGTCAGGGCTGCCCTCCGTGCCCACGTGCCGGCTGCCTTCTAGGTTCTCAAATCACAAAAATGTTCCATCACTGTGCTAAGCAAAGGCCCCAAATAGGTGAAAATGAGATAATGTACAGCTGTGCATTCCAGGCAGAGCACGGGGAATTAAAGCCTCTCGTCTCTGGCTCCCTTGCCTGTCCCACCTGTGTCTTTATTACAGGTACAAATCATGTTAATCTCGCGCTTGCCATTCAGCCCACGGAAACGTGTCTTCTGGAGCAAGAACGAGTTCACCACTGACCTTACGCCCCGACTGCAATGCACGGCTTCCGTTGTGTTAGGCAGGAGGCGGCGAGAGAGGCCAAGGAGTCTTTTTCTACTTAACAACACAACCGAGACAGCCTGCAAAGGAGAAGCTTCTAGGTTTGTGCAGAGGTGAGCTATGCTGCCCGGGGGAGCCAGATGAGGAGAGAGATTTTCTTGTTTCAGGAAGGGTGTTGGACACGCGGGACAGGGCCATGAGCAGGGGCCCCAGGATGTCACTACCCCGGAGTCCCAGCAATACTTTGCTCATTCCAGGTATGATGCCTGTGTGCCTAATCAACGGCTAAGTCATACCAGTTCCAACTTTTTTAAAGATTTATGTATTTTTTATTGTTTTTGACAGAGAGAGACAGAGAGAAGGGGCTGGGCCCAGAGCAGTCTCCATAGTTGTACGGCATCAGTTTTCAATATAGTTTCATTTCGCAGGTGGGCGCAGGGCTGTGCAGAGCAGGGACAAGCCAGGGGCCCCCTCCATGGGAGGCACACTCCCGTGAGCTGGGGGCCTCCCACATGGGAAGCTCACCCTGATGAGAATCGAATTGGGGGCACGCCCCAGTTCAGCCTATGTCAGCATGGGCCGGGGCTGGGACTCGATCCTTGGATCTTGGGGACGCAAATGAGCACTGAACCTGCTGAGCCATCCCAGCATCCCCTAATTCCATTTTTTTAAGACAAGGGACACAGATGCTTTGGCAACGTAGGTTAAAAAAACAGCCAGAATTCAGTATATTCCTGAAGGGACATAAAGAAATCAGTGTCTTTCTGTGAGATGATCTCTGATTGACAAGCCTCTCAGCCAGCTCCCTGTGATTGACAATCAGGCGGGGGCACAGATGAGCAGGTAATTGCAGCCGTGTATTATCTTTGCATAAACGCTGATGCCCTCAATAGGCCCGCCCGTGTTCAGAGTCTCGGCCTTAGCAAAGAGCTGTTTCCCCAGGACCCCACCTGCTATTTTCGGGGTGCTTTATTATAACCCCATGGAGATGAGGCCAGACCCTAAATGGCCGCCAACTGCACAGATACCATCACGTTCCCAAATGCACATTTCCTTTGTGGGCAGAAAGCCAGAGGCAAACCCAGACTCATAAGGTCTTAGTGTAAGATTCACGGTGGGTAATTCAGATGCTCCATCACAGTCCTTCCTTGGTGAAATAGGATTAAAATACCGACCTAATGCACGCAGGCCCATAGCTCACGTGAGAACCAAATAAAATTACGAAAGGAACAGGTTTGATCGTTATTATTATAGCTGCATTCCAAATTCAACCCAAAGGCTTCCCACATTGTGTTAGAAATGGTATGTTTATTTAACTGACTGCTTACGAGTAGGCTGTGAATGTCGAAGCCTTGGTGGCTGCATATGGATTTAGTACAGTGCTAGAAAAAGCAGATTAGTGGAGTATGTTAAGTGAATAAATTCCCATGGTTGCTCTAAATGCACTTTTGAAACCTGGGATAGCTTCTAAAACCATAAAAAGGTATATGAATTGGCCAATAAGGACTAGGGGGTAACTCTTGGGTCGAATCTTTTCTGAAATAGTATGACAATTTATCTCGATTATGAACCCCAAAATGGTAAAGCAGGTAACAACTCCAATCCAAATTGCAACCAAGATGATAATACTTATCAAGTGAAATCTCCTAGAAAACACCACTGAGGCACTTGGCAGCCTTGAGATCTGTTTTCTTGTGCTACGTGTGGCTTCCTGTGGGACACCCCCAGGGGCCACCTTTGAAAGATTTGTATTAGGGGAGCACGCTTCTTTGTGTCCCCACTACTCAACATTTAGCGGGGAAAGGTCACTAAAATAAGCCATAAAATCAGTGTGAAAGATGAAAAGAATGGGAAGGTTCCCCAAAGTGCTATTGAGCTCTTGGAAATGTAGGCAGTTTGTTCCAGACGACAGAACCCAGGTTTCCTGCTTGATCCTGGGTCGCTGGGCCATCTTCCTCTGTCCACGGAGGGTTTCCTGCAATACTGCCCGGAATTTGCCACGAGGACAAATCTGTCTGTCCCCAACCTTCAGCCTCAGAATCACTGGAACTGATATTTAAAATGAGGAGTCCTGGGTTCTGTTTCATAGCCACACAGCAAATCAAGGAATTGGCATTTTAACAGCAGGTCACTAACTGAGAGGCCCTTGTAAATGTGACCACCAAAGAGTGAACCCCAAATGTCACTTTTGGTCATCTTTTCCTCAGTAACCACCACCCATGTCTCCAACACACATTTTCTCTCTCTCTCTCTCTCTCTCTCTCTCTCTCTCTCTCTCTCTCTCTCTCTCTCATTTGTCTGAATACGAAGATAGTTTTTTTTACCTCCAACACTCTGTAGTCTAAAAATAGGTCAAGCCATGAAAAATACTTTTAAGTGAATTCATTTATTCTGATGAAGAGAGAGCAAAATTTATTAAATGACTTTGAAAACCTATCAATATTTTCATGAAGACAGTCTTTTCCTTGGTGAATACTAAACAATAAGCATAGAGCTTAACTGACCAAAGAACAGTTATAAATGAGCTGCAAGGAAGTACTTGCTGAGTTTAGGAGTTTGGGAATATTACTGAATTATTCAGTCATATTGATAATCCTTGAGCAGATAAACCATTTCTTTCCAGATTTATAGTTATAAAAACTATGCAATGAAATAAATGCGTGAAAAAAATTACAATCAGCCAAGGTAACTGCATGTTACTAATCATTTACTGTTTGGAGGGTTTTTTTTCATCGGTAGATATTATACCATTTGGAATATATCTCCTTTGACTATCATATGTGTCTAACTAGCTGTCCACCTACTGGGAAACTAAGAGATCTTCACACCTACAATATTTAAAATGTGTCAAGTAAGTATTGAGTAGATTCAGGGATCCTCTTCTAACATATCTGAGTGCTATCCAACCAAGAGCAAGAAATCTGAGGACCCCAATTGATGGACACCAATGTTCTCACTAAACAACAAAATGACTCGTTCCACTGTACCTGCACTTTAGGTCCTGAGAAAATGCAGCATGAGTTGACTTGGCTGAAAAGAAATGGGGCTGGGGATCTGGGGCTGGGCTCACACCTTGGGTGTTTTTCATCACCAACCAAGGCCCAGCCTCGGACAGGGAGGAAGCAGGAGCTGTGTCCCTTCCAAAGCCTATTGCACGTGTCATGCGTCTAACCAGGCACTGCTTCCTACCGAGCACGGAAGTTGCCCCAAAGTCCTCTCAGCCCATGTCCAGCTCCGCCAATCCAGCAGAGCTGCTCAGCACCTAGATGCTTGCTGCTGTCACACAGAGAATGAACCAGACCACTTAGAAAGCAACCCCCCTGATACTGCACAGGCTTTATTCTAGTGCTCAGAACATAAAGACCTCGGCTCCAAACAACTTTTTAAAAAGCAGTAACAGGCTGTTTTAATGCATCGCTACATGGGTCTACCTTTCTTCAGTTTATGTGATTTATTTATATTATAAAATGTGATGGGTATAAACAGGTTCTTAACTTCTATATGCATCTGACCTGCATATATTTCATGCTATACTACATTTTTATTCAGTTTTTATTTTATTTTACTTTTTAAAAAAGGCATGATTTGGGTTAATGACGGTTTGGCTGGTGTTGGCATTTCCTTGGCTAAACGGTTAAAGAAAGGTTAAGCTTGTTTCTCCTCCCCCAACTTAAAATGGCTGAGGAGACATGCTGCTGGAGTGTGGAGTGACATATTCTTTAGCATTTATGAGTGACATTCCTGGCCGTGTGAGATTCTGCATTAGGCAAATATATTATCACACAAGACCGGAAATGGTGACACTGACCTGAGCAACACTAATTCCTCACAGTCGAGTGATAGAAAGGTGATGAATCATTGGAATATAGTTACAGCTCTTCTGATTTGAGCTGAATTTCACATGGGAATGAAAGAAAGGTGTGGCCTTGTCATGAAGGATGGAATTATGATATTCCATTCACAATTTACCATTCCACAATTTCTATTCACAGTACAGTGTTCTGTTGAGAGTTGGACGGTGATGGTAAATCTGGGTTTGAATCTTTCACTTACTTCATATTTACTCTCTGACTCTGAGTATCAGTTTCCCTCTCAACAAACAGGAGACAATAATATGTAGCTCGCAGTGTTTTGTGATGATTAAAGCCAAGAGCTTTCCTATACTTCCTACAAACACATCGTAAGCGTTCAACAGTGTCCACATTGTCCTTGTACGTTGGCTTGACTTTCAATACTATTGTCACTGAAAATATAAAAGTAGTGCATAGTTAATCTTCTTTAAAGAAGCATGTACTATTCTGAGCACACCCTCCTACCTATTAGTTCTGTATCCATGCACAATTTTCAGACATATGGAAGAAGTACACATATGACAACCCAAAAAAAATGCAGTTAATAAACTATAAGAATTATTTCTGTTTGCATATATTCTTCATAATTTTTCTGCAAATATTTAACTCTGTTTTTATAACAAAAAAATACAACATTTCACCTATGAGATAACTACAACTTTGAGGATGTACATCTGGTCTATAAAATTGCTTGTAACCTTTTTTTTCTTTAATTTCTTCTTTTTTTTTTAATTGTTAAATTTATTGGGGTGACATTGGTTGATAACAATTGCATTGTTTCCAGGTGTACAATTCTACATGACATTGTCTATACATCGCATTATGTGCTCACCGCCCAGAATCAGCTCACTTTCCATCACCATATATTTGATTCCCCTTCCCCACTCCCCGCCTCAGCTCTCCCACCCACCTCTCCGCTTACCCTCAGGTAACCACTAAACTATTGACTATGCCCATGAGTTTTTGTTTCTTTGTTCCTTTCAGTTTTATATTCCACCTATGAGTGAGGTTATATGTTTCTTGATTCTTTCAGTCTAACTTATTTCGCTGAATAAGATGCAAACTTGGACACACACAGTACTGCATTCAAAAGCCACACGCCTTGCTCTATCCATGGACATATACCGGGGTGACATGCCCTGCAGTGGGGGTGCTGCTACCCTCTCACCTGTGCTGGGTAATCTCCAGGTGTGAGTATAGAGGTCAAAACCCAAACTGAGGCTTTCCAATAACCATCCACAGCTCACCTATATTATTTAAAAATAATTTCTGAACTTCCATTTAATTGTTTTAATTGGAACCAACCAGACACTATTGCTGATGTATAAATTCTGTATGTTGATGTGAAGGAAGGTAGAGACCATGTGACTTTAAAGGACTTTGTTCCTGTGAGTTTTTCCAAAGTCAGAGGAATAGAAGAATTTCCCATCCTAACAAAAGAAAATAATCAGGAAAGTGCTTTTTCTTTTTAGACAATCAGAAGACACATTAGATAGACTTCCTGTGTAATTAACAAAATACTTTGGGCTACACACAGCTTGGTAATTAGTTAGCAAGGAAGATCCACGATAACATTTTGTCCTTCCTTTAGTACAACATAAAACTACTAATGTGAAAATGGTGAATATCAGTTCGGAAACCCAGTGTCCAAGAACAAAACGTGACATTTTGTTTTAAAAGACCTTTACTATCAAGAAAAACAAAGATCGGGGCTTTTGGTGCTCATAATGAGCACCGATATGCTATCCCAGGAGTTTTTCAAGCAGGCAGCATTTTGTGAAAGGGCATTTTTGTTTTAGAATCCCATTCTATACCTTTAAATCTCCTTTGACAGTGTTTTCTTCAGAAGTCATCTTGCACCACTGTCTACAATGCCCCATCGATGAGGTTGGACGATCCTTGAACACTGAATGACTAAACTACAGGATGAAACGTGTCCTTTGTCATTTCTGTGCCCGGTTAGATCACACCCAATTATACTACTTACCACTTGTACAGGAAATCTATCAAACCTGTTGAAACATTTATAATGACATTTTAACTCCCTCCCATTGAAAATGCATTGAAAAGTATTCTATAAGTGCAGTATTTAGAAGGAAGCTATTATTGGGAAGAGGAGCCAAATGCCTGCACCTGCTGTTTTAAAATTGCTTTTCAAATTCAAGGCAATATTTTACAAAGGAGGCTCATAATGGAGTTTGAGCGGGGCCCAGGGGACGTAAATGCCATGTCCTGTGTTGTATCATCTATTGACCCTCAGAAGGCTGATAAAACAGAAGTCAGATGGCTGTGGTCCTGTATGGGTTTATGTATCAAGCCAGTCCATAGCTTTCACCAGCACCAGAAATCATTTATTGTCAGCGCTGTCCAGAATATATCCTGACAGTTCAGTGGGAGTTTCACTGCCATTTATTTTCAAATCAATACTCAATTACGAAGAGGAAGATTCACTCCCTTGCCCATTTTCAAGATGAAATTATGGACTGGAGCAATAACACTTAGTCAGGGCAAACCACCGTCCATTAACTCGTGATGGTACCGAAAACCAGCCCGATACTTTATTAAACTTCACTCCCTTTCGCCCTCTCTTTTTGGCTTTTAATTAATCATGGTGAAAAAGGCCCTTCACATTGTGACTGATGACCAGAGAAAACAATTTTCTCCTAACTGCCTTTTAATTTCGACTCTGGGAGAGCGCATTGACCGGCTCTCACAACAACCCATCAATGCTAGTTTTTAATGTGGCTTCTCCTTTGTTACTGAGAAGAATGGAGTAGCGGTGGCGCCCTGTGTCGCTCTTCATAACTCACGTGATTGATTCGGTAAATGCCACACATTTGCTGCAGGATGAAAAGTACTGTCAATGAAGACACTGGGGACTATATAAATTACTCCATTAACGAGAAATAAAGCTATTTATGGTTTTTAGAGCAAGATGCAGCTGGGACTAAAAAAGAACACAATAGTGGGATTACGTTTACTTTCTCCCCGTGTACATATGCAACGCCCTGGCCCTGCTCCTGTGCTTATGCAGAAAATAATTAAAATCATACAAAAATGAAGATGGGATGATGACAATAGAAAGGCCTACTTAACAGTAGTCAATCTAAAGGGCCAGAGGGCAAGTGTGAAGTTCCACTTTTTAGGCTCTGACCCTAAATAGTTTTTACTTAGTTTCAGGTTAGTGCATACAGACACATCCAGAAAAATCTTCCACATGTATTCATTTAATAGAAACCTTTGAGCATTAGTGCTAGCAGGCACTGACAAAAAATAATAAAACACAACAAAAGTAAAACTCCTCTTTCAATGAACATTGTTTTTCTAGTAGTCAAAAGTCAGTACCACAAATAATGACAAAATTTTTTCATGAGGATTTATTTATTTGACAGCATTTGATTGAAATTTTAAGCACAGCAAATTTAGAAAGTCACCCAAGAGAACAAAGTTTCATGTTTGATATCCACAGTTACTGTTTCAATCAAAGGTATTTCCCCAGAAGCTGTGAGAGTTGAGGCATGGAGAAATTTTCCTGGCTTAGTAAATTGTTACTTGAATCAGATAGAAATTGTTCAAAACTGGTAAGTTCCTAAAATCATCAGATATAATGGAAGGCATTTCCTTATTTGGAACTCATACAATCCCTGCTCTCAAACAAAGAAAAAGAAAGAAAGAAAGAAGGAAGGAAGGAAGGAAGGAAGGAAGGAAGAAAGGAAGGAAGGAAGGAAGGAAGGAAGGAAGGAAAGAAAAGAAAACAACAAAAAACATACTTTACAATACAATATCATAAACAAAGATCTCATTAAAATAAAAATTTAAGAAAAATCAGAAATTAGATCAGGAAAAGATAAGGTACTGGTTGACCTGGAATCTATAATAAAATTATTTCTTTAATGTATTACATTGAATCAGCTTACTAGCTGTCAAGAGAAAAAAGAAAAATATAATTAGTTACTTAGTTTTCATTTTAAAAATACGAGTTCTTCTGAAGAAACTTTTCTTTCTTTTGATAATCTGCTATGTGAATCTTTCTCTCCCCTGCACAAAGTGAGGTGCTTAGCACATGGTAGGCACTACATAAGTGATGATAGGCTAAACAATGAGAGAGCGTGAATGTGGGGAGAAAACTGACATCAGTAAACATGAAGGGGAAAGGAAAGAACAAGGAACGCAATGACAATTTTGTAGGGACACGTCATCCAACAGTTGGATCCTGCAGTCACAATGTGTTTTGTGGGCATGTGTAACGTGTACAGTACGATGACTTTCAGGAATCTCCAACTGTGGGCCCATCTGAGCCAACCTAGATGAAGAATGGGCACCGTGCCCTCAAGCTTCCCCGAACACCAGTTTTAGTAACCGCGCATTTGCTCTGACAGTCTTCCTCTTTGCCAAGTGCAAATGGCAGTGTCATTCTACTTTTAAGCACCAACTCCAGATTACAGATTGCTTCTGTTTCTGAGGTCAGTTCTGCTTAATGCTACATAATCCGTGTTTCCCACACATAAATGTAATCACACAAGTAATCATGACCATGCTTCTGGGTAGCATTTCTGGCTACCTGTGGACACCCTACTCCCAATCAAATCTTCCTCATTTGGTTATGAGGTGAACTCTCTCTCTCTCTCTCTTTCCAGAAAGTCTCCAAATTGGCTCCGTGGACAACTCTGGCGGCTAGGATTAGTGCTGCTGTCATGCCTGGTGAAGGCAGACACTGTAACACTGCCATCAGCATTCTGCCTTTGAAGTTGTCAACAGCTAGTGAAGGCACCACAGTAGACAAGATGTCATGACACTAACTGAAGACAGGGTGCAGCTGTTCAACCCTGAACTCTCCCTCGCCCTCTAGTGGCTAAAACACACCAGCAATGCAAAATACCAAGCTCCAGGGAAATGCTCCAAAGGTTACACATTGTTACTGTTATTGTCCTTTTCATTTTTGCATGTCTCTGCTCTTCAGCCCTCAGCGATGAATCACAGAGTCGGGGTGGAAGGTAGTTTCAATGATGGACAACCAGCTCTAACTGTAGGCCTCTCTCCTGATTCTGGAGGCATTGTGAATGGGCTACAAGTACATACTCATTTACTTCTCTTAGAAGCTTCCTTTCTCAGAAAGCTCCTCATGCCATGATGCTGGGGTGCCCGAGCCTCTGAATGTATCTGCATGTGGAGTGAGTGCCACTCATGCTTGAGCTTCTAGTGCTTAGCTCTCAACGAATGTCACCACAGTGGTGAGTCAAAGCATAACTAACTCCTCTGGGCTAATGTAGTGGAGGTGGGAGACTCATAGCATTTTAAACATCTTCTAGTTTCACTCAACTTTTACTTATAAATCAGAAAATGAGGTGTTTTGCTCGGGGAGCATTTGTTTGCAAAAGTTACCCATGAATAGGGCCCGATTTGGTGAAAGAAAAATTAGAGGATTATTTCCCTAAATCCAATGATGGGAAGTGTCACCAAAATTCTCCCGGGAGAAGCCAGCCACATAGAAAAAATTGAAGCCAGACTGATTGAGCACTAGGAGAATGATCAGGGCAGAAGGGGCCGTCAAGTAGTTTGTGAACGTGAAGTGCCATGTTGGCGCTGAGGTACAGGGGAAAATCAGTAATTCTATTGAAAATCTATTCAGAATATTGATATTTTGTTTGTCATGGGACTTTGTGCACCACTTTTTATTTTCAAATATGATGTGAAAGTATCATTTGTCTTGATAGAGAGTTTTGGGCATCCCTTAAATTTGGCACCTGGCACAGTTGTCACTGGAGGACATAAGGAAATAGTTGAGGGAAAAACTGCTTTGTCTGTGTCTGTGTTGCATTGAATGAGACAATAGGTGTGATCTGGGTGAAAGGGAGAGGTCATGCATATCAGTCACGAGAAGGAGTAATCAATAGGGCAAGGTTCTTCCAAAGGACAGGAAAATGAGCTTCAGAGAAAAGACAAGTAGGAAGAGAATATCAGAGGGTAGGCTGTGGGCCAATGCAGCAGATGATTTCCAGATGGGATGCTTTGTGGTGTTTGTTCATACGAAATGGGAAGTGAGATTGCGTGTTGAGTTATGTAGATGGGGACTTGGAAAGGGGTGTGGAGAGAATGAAGAGGTTTGAAAATGCTACTTGGTGGAGAATTGGTGAGCGAGCAGCTTCTAGGAATATACTGGTCCATTCCACATGTGTGAGCACGGAAGGTGACTTCACTTTTCTGCCAAAAATAGGGCACCGAGGCCAAAGTGGTTAAGTACATGTTATGGATTGAATGTTCATGTCCCCTCAAAATTCATCTGTTGACCAATAATCCCCAAGGTCCTGGTGTTAGGAGATGAGACCTTTGGCTTTGGGAAGTGATGAGGTCAGGGGGTGGGAGCCCTTATGATGAGATTAGTGTAAGGTGACCAGACGTCCCGCTTTTGGTGGGACAGTCCCGATTTTTAACAATTTGTCCCATGTCCCACTGCATTTTTAAAAAGTCCCGATCTTTGGAAAGAATGCACGACAAACTAGGGAACGGCGGGAGATAGACCAAATTTTTAATCAAGACCCCCCTCCCCCCGGTCAATGGTGTCCCGCTTTACCAATGTTAAAATCTGGTCACCTTAGATTAGTGTCTTTCTAAAAGAGGCCCAGAGAGCTCTCTCACCCCTCCTACCATGTGAGGACACGGTGAGAAGACGCTGTCTATGATCCAGGAGATGCGTCCTCACTAGCCCCGAAATCTGCCAGTGTCCTGATCTTAGACCTCCAGCCTCCAGGCTGGGAGAACTAGGCTGAGCAGACACCCCATTTGAAATGGGAAAGAAATCAATGCTACTGCCCCATTCCAAACAGGACATACGTTCGGCCGACTGACACCTTGAATTTAGCCCAGTGAGACAAGGCTGACCATAGGTACCATTTATAATGGGGACAGTGCCGTTGTTTTCTGTCCCGTTTAAAACAGGACGTCTGGTCAGCCTAGTGAGAAATGAACGTTTGTTATTTAGAAGCCCCTCTGTCTGTGGCGCTAGGTCAGTAGTTACCGTCTTTTCTGGAAACACTAGCTCAAGCAATGACCAGTGTCCCTAACTCTCAAGCTGCCCTCTCCAGCGACTTCTGTGATGACTAGAATGTGTGGTGTGTCCTCTCACAGAGCATGAGCTACTCAGAGGCTCGACACACTCCACCTGTGAATTTCCAGGCTGTTATTCCCGTCGTATGGCCTCGATGATCCTGGGGAGACATCAGGAAGAACTCGTCTCCAAGAAGAACTCGGTCAAGCGTTTATGATGTGCTGAGCTTCCTCGTTAAGAAGCCAAATATACGCCAAACGCAGGTAGAAAAAGCCCAGTGCGCTGACGTGACTTCATCCAGCATTAGGATTGCTCCTTCAGGCAGAAAATTTCCCACCTGAAAGTAGTATTTAAAGATTAGATCCATTTGACCAGACAAAGTGAAATAGATATGGTACATGGTATTGCTGGTGTTTATTTTAATTATTAGCTTTGGGGCTCTTGATTTCAAGTTTCCTGATTTTAAGAGGGCTCTGTACCAAGTCAGCTGCCCCAGTTTCACCACATGCTCGCACATCGCGTCCTTAGTACCATCAGTTTGGAAGTATTGGTTTACTTTAGTTCTTAACTTTGACTGAGGCCTGTGTGTCTTCACTTTTCTGTTTTATTGTTTTGTAAGAGTATGTTAAATCACACCTCTGCCATCTGTTCTTCAGAAGCAGAGGTGGCAGCTGCTGGGTGAAAGAACAGAGAGCTGAGCTGGGTGGCTCTCTGGTTCATGCATTTGCCCTATCGATAGTGGTTCAGTGCTCAGAGCTGCAACTTTTTATTCTATTAGTCAGTCAACAAACATATGGGAAACCAAAGCGTGCATGGGGAAATTCCTTAAACCCCTGGGCAGCAAGTGAATGCTACGACTGAGTTGAAAAATCTGTTTTTGCAATTTAGCCACGTGGTACATACTTTTTCTGAGCTCTGGCCCACTGTGTGAATATCTTCCACTTTGTTTATACTCGGTTTTATGCATGAAAAAGAGAGATGTGTGAAAAGCATATTTTTCTAAATAAAAAGGTTTGTAGGGTAAGTTAAATTAGAAATTCTAGGTGCTAGTTTAATTTGCAACGTTCTCTCTTCATAAATGTGACATAGAATGATGATGCTCCTTTTGATCAACGAACAGCGCCTTAGATTTAGTGAATACAGATATTTGAAAACAATTGGCTGATCACTGTTTTTCTGGGAACATTGTTCTGCAATATATATGAATATAAAGAATCCACCTGAACCAGTGCTATAGCATAAAGTCACACCATACAAATAAGAACCTCTCTCAAAGGATTATGTCTAAGACATTATTCATATTTGGGGAAATAACCTATTCATGCCATAGTTTCATGTGAAAAAAGAAATTTTCCCAAGATGTAATTACAGAATACCACACATTCATGAAACGTTTTACAGAAATAAAGACGAAAACTCTACGAATAATGGGCAGGATAATAAGAAGAAGATATTAGGTTTTGAAACAGATCTCACATAATTTTCTACCCTACTATTTCAAATGAATTGTGTCTCTGAATGTTTTTAAAACCCAAATAAAAAATAATGCAAGACTCACACTTACCAAACCTAAAATCTAGGTGTCACCAAAATAAATATCTGGTTCAGTCACATCACAGGAAGGGGAATGACCTCCTGCTCCAAAATACAATGTGTGAAATGTGGGTGAATGATGTGTAAGTGACAAGACACACTCGAAGATGTCTGTGGTTCGGAGGTGTTAGACAAGAATATGCCATTAAGTATTTATTACAAAATGCAACACTGATAAATTAATTTTTCCTCATTCACTGGGAAATTGTGCCCCAATCAAGCCCCTTTGTGTCTTAATAACCATTGCATCAGCGATCTCTAATTGTGTGTGGAACTACAGGAAAATACTCAAGTGAATTTGAAAGCACGTTTTTTACTACTGTGCTTCTCTGCTCTTCATTTCTGTTATTTAAAATCATACCCTGCCAAAATAGAATGTTCTGGAAAAGGGGTGGGTTTTTTTGGTTTTTTGGTTTTAAAATATATTAACACTGCTTTACCCATTTGGTGAATCAAAGTGAAGTTTTACTTTCCAACTGAAGGGGCCTGAGTGTTAAGTGATAGAGCCATTGGAGACTTTAAAATCAGATTAACCAGGGGTATTGTATCACTCCTGACCTTGTTCTTTACAGCTCAGTGTGAAGTATGTATCTAGACAGAAAATTGCTCCTTTTCAAAAACAGAGTTGCTGGCCAAAACCAATGGAATGATAAGAAAATGCCCTGGGAATATTCCATGTTAGGGCAAAAGTCGAACTTTATGCAACCACCATCAAGGTTTATATCCGGTGACATTTTATCAGAAAGCGTTGTATTTTGGTTGGTAGAAAGATCTGAATCATGGTGTGTTTTTGTGCTGATTGAGAGCTGACCTTCTTGATTTCAGTTGTATTCACGTCCTAGTGCCTGCTTCTCACTTTAATATTAAAAAGAAAAATGCAAGGAAAAGCAAACCAGTCAGTCAGGGAAAATACAGCTTCCATTTAGTAGAGAAGTTAGGAGAGAAACAGAGGAAATGGCCGAATTGACTCACAGTTTTCTTTAATGAAGTCTTCCTGCTGCGGCATCATTACTATGTGATTTGCAGGGACTGAAGACTTCATTACTGGCCATGTTCCTTACCATTTTTTAAATCATAATGTTTTAAAGCCAAATATAATTTTCTTTATTTTTTTTCATCAAACCCATATATGCATAAAACTGGAAAGACCGTATCAGAACATGAGTTTTTTAAATAAATTTCTTCTGTTCATAATTTTTATTTTATAAACCCAGACTGTACTAGGCTATAAAGAAATAGAAAAAAGTAAAATCATTAGTTGATTCTATTTCAAAAATGAAGGGAGATTCAATAACTGTTTCTTTCAAATTTAGTTTCATATGTAACTTAAAGATAACAAAGACTAAAAAGGGAAGAGATGAAAAGTCATTAGTAGCATAAATGTCCTCAAAAAACAACAACACTGGACTCTTTTTCTTATTGGCTCGAAAGAAATAAGTCCATGGACCATGATCCATTGACTTTTTCCCTGGTGGTCCCCACATTTAGTCAATCAGAAGGTCATGTAGGGTCACATCTGGACCCTTCTTGCTCCATTTCCATGGTGCAGACCATCACCATCAACCCACCAATTCTGTGCCTTATTTCAATAGTTTACCAATTGGAGCCCTCTCTCCTGCCTCCCAGCACAGATGTCAGGTTCCCATGTTCACTGAATATTTGTCACTTGTTATTATGATAGGTATTGATAACTATCATAAAGACATAGGGCTTACTTAAATGAGCAAATAATTATTCTTTACCATGGATTTATAAAGTCAAACAAAGGTAGTGCTAATTTGTCTTCTGTATTATGGACTTCATCTTCAACTAGACTTTAACTGGAAATCACAGATTTTACTTCGATATAATATTTTAGTTACACATGCTCTTTTTTACATGCTATTTTACAGAGGGTGCTCAAAAATGTATATACATTTTAAGAAAGAAAAAAAACTGTATTAAAATTGTAATAATATATGCCGATAACAAAAGATGAATGCAAGTCCTATTGGACTTCTGCAATTACAAGAAGTGCTCAAAGTGGTTACTATCTGTATTTATGTAATCAGACATAGATAACATCTCTTAAAATGTATATACATGTTTGACACCCCCAGCATTTCTTAATATTGAATATTTCTTAGATACACGTTTCTACAAACAAACTCTGAATTCCATTGCAACTGAAACACATTTCAGTGTACCTCCAATTTTGTGCATTTAATTCACCACATAACATTTGTATTAAGACATACAGAGGAAAAGAAATCAGCTCTTGAAAAGTCTCATTTTAAGGTCCCATAACCTCCCCAGGACAACAATGTTCAGGTTTAACACAATTGGAAGGGCTAATTCTGATGGCTGACAATGCAATTTGAAGAGAACCCTTAAGGACACATGAGAGCAGCTGTGAAATCTTGGAATTTCTCCCCTCCTCTCTATGACACCTTGATAAGGCAATTATAGCATAATTACTTTAACAAGTGGTATTACAGGAAATTATTGTCATTCTCCTGTTAAAATAACACATAATCATCGGCAAGTGAATTCTAGAATTCCCAATCAGCATGTCATTACCTGCCATTGGCCCTGAAATGCATGTAATCGCTGGGCGATAACTGACAAGGTGATTCAGTGGGGAAAATATGAAAGAGGACAGTTTGGAAAATCAACAGGAACACAACCCAAGTTAACCCCCAATGACAGAACTTGCCATGAAACAAAAACATTGACTGGTCGTTTGACAACCTGGCAACTTCTCTGTTTTCCACAAACACGTTCATTTCCCTGTCCTGCCAGCCTGAGCTTTTCCAAGACGGTCACTCCTATGAAGCAGCCAATTGCGACACTATGTTCTGTAAATGACACCATTCTTGATTGCATGTTATTTCCATAAAAACATTTTTTTAAGCCATTTGCTTTTTGATACAATAATTTGCTTCCCAGCACAGTCTTATTTTCACAACAGTTGACATACTTAAAAATAGGGGGATTTGGGACTGGGCACCAGATATGTGGTGATGGAAGGAGAGCTGATTCTGGGTGGTGAGCATGTAAAGCAATGCATAGATGATGTGATGTAGAGTTGTACACCTGGAAACTATGTTGCCAACCAATGTCACCCCAATAAATTTAACAATAAACAAATAGATCTTTGCAAACCATCCCATGACCCTTAGAGCCTAAATTTTTATCAAGAACTTTAAAGCAACATGATTGACGAAAGGCATGGAAAGACATCATTGGATTTTTAACTATCCTTAATGTCAAAGAATACAGAAAGGTGTGGAAATGGCCACAGAAAGTAGAAGATGCCCACTGAGCTCCCAGAGGGAGGGGTCACCACCCAGGTCCCCAGGCTCTGAGGGCGAGGGGCGGAGGTGGGGGGCAGCATCTTCTGTGTAAAGTGAAGATTTTGGCAGCTTGTCACTGCCTTTGCCAATAACTGAGGGGTTTTCACATTACCCTGGTCACTCCAGATGGCTAAGATGTAAGAAACAAGGATGGAACCAACCCCAGCACACAACTGAGTAGTCACAGCAGGACCTTACCATTCTATGTATCTCTTTCAGTAGGCATGCTGAGGGATGTGTATTCAAAATACCATTTTCAAATTCAATTTCAGCCATTGGGAGGTTTTATTCTACTGGAATGGACTACTTTGTTCAAATAAAATCACCATCTCAGGTGAGAAGTGAGTGAGACTACCCTTTCAGGTATTTCTGGTCATTTTTATCTTCCTTTTTATGTCTTCACATTTTAAATCCCTCTTCGCTAAGGATATACAAAATCCCCTTGGCTCTGTTTTCTTTCTTTTATATGAAACCAGCTCTCCAATTTGAAACAAAACGTATGCCAAATGAACAAATGGAAACTCACACAAAGCAAATAAAAACAGTGGAGTTGCAATGCCTGCATACATTTGATCTTGCAAAAATGATGCTTTGGGCCCAAGGCATGGTACCCATTTCTGGGATCACTGTTCGAGTCCCCCTCTCCCACACCCATAGGTGGGGCCGTCTTTCCACTTCCTGAATAGTTGAGGCCTTGCTCTTTGTGGGAAAAGAAGAAGGAGAAAGAGGAGGAGGAGGAGGAGGAGGAGGAGGGGAAGGGGAAGGAGAAGAAGAAAAATGCTCAGATGCACTGGGCCTTCTCTTTCTTGTTGAAGACATACTCTTTAATAGTAGCCACATCGGCTCTTTAAATAAGTGTGCATAGTCGCTGGAAAAGTATAAAATTCACTTCTTCTGCCTAAAAGGAAAAAGTACTGGGAGGCGGTGTTTTTACAGTTAAAGAAATAACTGCCCCCTCCAATATCCCCCCACCCAGACAGACATTCACATACTGACTCTTCCACTCTCCACACGTGGGCATCTGGTCCACTTACTATAGGTCGTCACTGGCATCAACCATGTCTGTCCTGGTCACTCATTCCCAGCAGCTTTTACGGAAGAGAAAGCCCATGGAATTCTCTTCTGAAGGTCGTGAGGACTAATGACTAACCAGCGAGGTATACT
>PVKE010023989.1:0-24172 GCA_004027555.1 Craseonycteris thonglongyai | reverse complement strand
TATCCACTGAGTTCACTTTAGTCTCCTTTCCACGTCCAGGTGCAATCATAGTTTCCACAGGATGGTGCTCTAAATCTGCTCACTTTGTTTTTGTGATGGTTCTGGGGTGTGGAGAAACTATGATGAAAGTCACAGTAAGGGCTTCTGACAAATTTAGGCTCCATTTGAATGCCACCTCATTTAGACCTATTAGTGTAATTATAACTCCTCTCATGGGGATGGAATGTGGAGACATTGGTGATGAAATGATAGGTACACAGAAAATTCTTGTGCATCACACCTAGTAGCATGCAGACTGCACAGCAAGATACTGGAGAAATGTGAGGCAATGTGAGGCAATGGATTGCCTTCTTCAATGGAGTGTGTGTGTTTAAGTAGTGAGGCAAACGGTTGAGATGGATTTGCCCCACATCATTCACACTGTCTGTACTCCCATTATGGCCAGTGTCAGAATGGCATAGCCTGAGTCCCCTAGGTAAAAAAAATCTAACTTCTAGCACATCAGCACTGAGATCTTGGTATCCCCAAATCATACATCCTTGAACTGCAGCTAACCATACACATTAAAGAGAAATGTAAAATCTACAGTACTGTATGGAATTTTTATACCCGGATTGTTCCATTGTTTCTACATATCTGTACAGTATACTGTAGCACAGAAGTTATGCATACTTGTTTTGGAATCAGGCTGATTGAGATTTGAATTGCAGCCATTCCAACTCACTGACTCTACAACTTTGAGTAAGTTGCCTCTTGATTTTCTTTACTTTTTCTGTTGTTGTTTTCTTTTTTTTACTCCTCCAAGAACTTTATTTATTTTTATTGTTAAACTTATTAGGGTGATATTGGTTAGTAAAAATTACATCGTTTCTAGTTGTACAACTCTACAGTATCTCATCCATGTGTTACAATGTGTTTACCACCCAAAGTCAGCTTTCTTTCCCTCACCAGATATTTAGTCCCCAACTCCCTCCTCTCTCGCCCCCTCCCTCTTTACCCTCCAGTAACCACTAAACTATTGACTATGTCCATGAGATTTTGTTTCTTTGTTGCATTCAGTTTTATATTCCACATATGAGTTCAGTGAAGCCATGTGGTTCTTAGCTTTTTCTGTCTGGCTTATTTCACTTAGCATGCTGGTCTCAAGTTTTTGCAAATGATAGTATTTCATCTTTTCTTATAGCTGAGTAATATTCCATCATATATATGTACCACAGCTTTTTTTAAATTTTTATCCAGGTCATCTGTCAAACCTCTTGATTTTCTTATTCCCATTCAGGAATACATATCCACACCCAACAGAGTTGTTGTGAGAATTAAAGTTGGTATTACATGCTGACACTTTGCACAATGCCCTCAGTTAATATTATCTGCTGTTTTACTGATGATATCATGTTGGAAAGAAACTATTCTACCCATTTCAGAAAAGGAAGCAAGGAATGAGGCCAAGGAAGTGGCCTTTCAAACAGGTTGTTGGTCTGTATATTTCTTGTTAGTCTTCAAGGGTTTCCAGATCTCATGCCACTGGGCAAGTATCAGATCCGTAGTTCAAATTTTATAGATCTATACAATGTCAATGTTGCAGAATAGTTTTAAAGAGTAAATACAATGCCTTGTGTGTGTGTGTATGTGTGTGTGTGTGTATATATATATATATATACACACACATATATATACATATATATACATATATATATATATATATACACACACACACACACACACACATACACACACATATATATATACACACACAAAGACTTTTGGACAGTATCCAGCCATGTAACTGTTCTCAGTATATTAAAAATGGCTGGATTTTTTTCTGGATATACGTGGATTTTTTTTTCACATATACATTTGTATGAGGGCAGTCCAGAAAAAAGTCCAGCCATAAAATTACCTCTATTTTTCATATTACATGGCAGGATACTTTCTGGACAATGCATATATAACTTTAGGAAACTTAAATAGGATTGCCAACTTCTCATTATGCCAAATAAGGACATTCAAAGACATGTACCACCATCTACTGTCATCACCATTTCATAGAGAAAATTAAAATTATATATAATGTTGTGGATTTTCATTTCTCTTTAACTTGGATGGTTAGCTCTGGTATTTGGTGTGCGTGCTTCTTGGACACCAGTATTCCCAGTTCTGGTGTGGCAGAAGTTAATTAGAGTTTTTATCCAAGGCACATAGTCTGTGCTACCTGGGGCACCCAACTCTAAGCAATATTGGTCACAATGGTTATAGAGGTTGTGGTTGGCACATCAAAAATGATCACTTTCTATACTGAATAAATTTAGCTCTATGGCAACATTTAAATTGTTGTCCCATTTATTGAGAACAGGTGAAAACTTGATCTTTAACCAGTGTTTGGAAATTGTTGGCATAGAGGGAAGAAAGTTCTCACCTTTCAGAAGAACTTGGGGCTCCCCAGTGACCTCCAAGAGGTAGAATAGGAGGATGAGCAGGGACCATCAGTGCTACTCCTTTAAAGCTCATCTCAGGCAGACATGCTTTCCAGAATGTCTCTGTGTTCAGAAGCATGAGGGGTAGGATAGACATGCATGGATTTGAGCCAAGCAATTCAAAGTGATTGGAAGAGATTACTGAGGCTTATGTGTTCTTCACTGTGGTGAATAACCAAGTGACGTACTGTCCCTAGAGACCAGCACCATTAGTCATCCTACTCCCTGAGGATATTTCAGACTTGCCACGGTCTGGTCTTAGGTAGAAAGAACATACCAACTTATGGGAAGAGGTTACCTCTGGGAGGAAGGGAGGGAAGGAGCTCAGCTGTATTTATTTCTTAACAAATAAGAGAGGCGGTCTTCCCATCAGGAAGGCACATGCACATTAGTGTGAAGGCAGCTGATTAAAGAGATGGGGGACAAACTGACAGCCTAGAGGGGTACGCTTCCAGTTACCCTTAACTACATGATATTCACTCCACATGGAACCTAGAAGGAACAAGAACAGGCCCTTGAGTCACTAATTGCTTGTGTGACAAACACAAAATTATTGCAGCTTTGGAACTGGAGAGCCATGACTTGAATCCTGGTCATACCACTTGAGAGCTTTGTGGGCTGGGACAGGGGACTTACCCTCATTGATCTATCTCCATTTTTGTCAGTGCCCTGTTCTGTACTGTAGCTATCAGCCACATGTAGGTATTGAGCACCTGAAATGTGGCTGCTGTGACCCAAGATGTGCTGCAAGTTTAAAGTCCCTGCCAGATGACAAACACTTAGTATTAAAAAAAAAAAAAAAAGAAAAAAGAATATAGGTGAAGCCAGGATGGTTCAGGGGATTAAATGCTTTCTTTGTAGCCCCAGGACACGGGATCGAATCCCGGCCCTGGCCTGTGTGGACCCATATGCTGAACTGGGACATGCTTCCCATGTGAGAGGCTCCCAGTTTGGTTCTCGCCCCCTGGTTTGGCCCCTGGCTTGAGGGGATGTGACTCCCATGCGGGAGGCCCCCATCCCAATTCCCACCCTGCTTGGACCCTGCCTACCTGTGTGGAATGAAACCATGTTGAAAACTGATGACGTACAACTATGGAGACTGCTCTGGGCCCTCCCCCTTTCTCTGTCTTTGTCAAAAACAATAAAATAAATCTTAAAAAGAAATGAGCATAAACTATTTCATTAATGATTTTTATATTGATTTACATGTTGACATGTTGAAGTGATAATATTTTGTATATATTGTTAGATAAAATTTATTGTTAGAACTAACTTCACGTGTCTCTTAATTTATTGTATCTGAGACTTATATATAAAATTCCAGTGTCTGTTGTTCTATTGGACAGCTTTAGTCTATAGAAGTAGGAGTACTACAGTAGGATGGGGAGAGAAGGCAACCACAAGGAGAGACCTCTTATGTGCCACATACTATACCCTAACCTTAAATCTTTTGACAGCCCCACATAGTATTTACTATGTTTATTTTACCATTTTACTCTTCTCTCGAGGCTCTAAGGGAAGGGATTATTTCCTTAGAGACTGATACTTAATAACTTCCAGGTAGTAATTCAAACTGAGGTGTTTGGACTCAACAGACCAATATCATCTTATTAATTATTGCCTTTGCTGCAGTCAGGGGTGCTCAATGATATCTACCTTGCAGACAGTCTTTTTAAGGATTAAATGCAATGTCGTGGATGAACCCTTAGCTTAGGAGCCTGACACTTAATAAGAGCTCCAGAAATGATAACTACTATTATTGTTAAAATAATAAGAAGGCAGAAAAGGAGGAAGAAGAGTGGTAGGAGAAAGATAGGATAAGGAAGAGGAGGAAGAGGGTGGAGGAGAGGAGTCCTGTTGTCTTCATCACCACTGCCACTAGGTGGCAGGTGCTATCTTGGGAACTTCACATATATTAAATAATTTAACACTCCCAGCAAGATCTGCCAATGTTCACTCACCATTCTGATCACTTTTTATTTTCTTCTTCTATGAGTGTAGCAAAGTTTACCTGGTCCTGAGTGCTTCATTCTACTTCATGGACCTTTCCCATCATTTGTTGGGTGGTTGGGAGGCTTGAGATGGCAAAGGACAATGCTGGCCAGGACTGGAAGTGAATGAGCACATTATGGAGATGAGGGGTGGACATGGTTTGGGTTTTATAAGAAAAGAGTGGATACTCTATTTTTAGCATCTGACTCAGGAAAATTTGGAGCACTGTTCCAAGCATTCAGAAACTGAATACTGAGGAAGTTATGACCAGTTATTAAAGATGCCAGTGAGGGTAAGGGAAGGAAACAGAAAGATGGAGCCTTACTAATAAGGATCATTAAAAAAATTGCAAAAGAAAAATCTTATAATGTTTTAAGAAAGTTTACAGATTTGTGTTGGGCCTCATTGAAAGCCGTCCTGGGCTGCAGATTAGACAAGCTTGCGTTAAAGCAGGGATGTCCAACCTGTGGCCCAGGAGGGCTTTGAATAAGGTCCAACACAGATTCTTAAAACATTGAGATTTTTTGCAACCATTTTTTCTTTTTTCACTCATTAGCTATTGTTAGTGTTAGTGTATTTTATGTGGGGCCCAAGACAATTCTTCTTCCAGTGTGGGAAGCCAAAAGATTGGACACCACTGCTTGAAAGGAATTCTAGAGAATTATTATGTGCAACTGGCCTTGCCCCAAAGAGTAGAGGAAAGAAATTGTACTTTAACTGGACTGAATAAAGAATCAAGCTCATGAGGCAACTTTACTCACACAAAAGCCTCAAAATGAGAGAGATATAAAGGTAGAATAGTGTTTACCAGGGGCTTGGAAACTTCTGATAATGGAATTTAGGCCCAGGCCTAGCCCTGGACAAGGGACACAGGACACAAAGTTGGTAGGTTAGCCATTCCTGCTGCTCTCTGCTGCCTTTGTCAACTCGAAGCACAGAGCCTCTCATTCATGAAAGACCATGGCAGAGCTGCCTGACCATCTAAAGGCAGTGAGCAGATGGCAAGGGTCAGCATTTGCCCAGTCATGTTCTATGCCAGGTTCAGCTCTAGCTGGATGTTTGCTATATGTTGCCTTCGAGAGCCTTCACTCTAATCCTCTGAAGTATTTATTTTTATCCCTCATTTTACAGGTGAGATAAAATTATTCTGCCAGGCCATTTAATTACAAATTGCCAGAGCCAGATATTTGAACTAGAGGATCTGACTCCCAAAGCCTTGCTTACTCTACCAATTCTGGTTGTCTTTTCTTTCAATCCCATGGTCCTGACCAGAGATTTCCCTGCCTACAGTAATCACATGGAAGAGGTCTTGCTGCTGTGACCTACCAGAGTACAGGGATAGCTCAATTCAACCAATATCCAGGGGTAAACCCTGGAAAGTCAAAGTGGTGGAGGGGCGTAGGGAATTGCTCTTTTGTTAAATGCAACTTGTACTTGTTTGGAAACCAGAAAAAAAAAAAAAGATTCTAAAACAGAATCACAAGTTGCTCAATATAGTCTATAAAATGAAATTAGTTGTCAATAAATTTGTACTATATAGATATAATTTTAGATATAGTATACATATATGTGTGTGTGAAAAGATAGACAGGTGTTTGAGTTATTAAATTTTTTCAGTGTGTCTGCTATTTATTTTTATAAACTAACTGTCCCTTTACAGCCTTTTAAAAACTAATATTTGCCACTTGTCTTTTTTTAAAAGATAAAATAATCAGTCGATATGATTATCTAATTTTTTCCAGTAGCAAGAGAATACATGCTAATCATGAAAAATCAAAATAAGACCCCAAATGTGAGAACCTCGTTCACCTGTCCCACATTGCCTCCAAGCCATTCCCCTTCCCAGAGGCAACTACTATCATCAGCTCAGTGAGAATCTTTGTAGCCCCTAGTATTTTCATGCATAGGAACATATCAAAATATATGGTTTGCTCTTGCATCGAAAACCGGATTCCCTACTATGTATTAATTATTCTGCCACTTCTACTTTTATGTAATGTGCCTCCTTTTTCTTGGTGGCTACATAAAGGGTGTCCCAAAATTCACGCAAGAAGTAATTTTGATAGAAAACACAGGTTTATAATTAAAAATTGTAAATTTTTATTCCTCAGCAATGGAAACACATTGTTCTTTTGTGTAGCGCTCCATTTTTAATAACCCTGAACTGTCAGCTACCACACTGTCTTTTTTTTTTCATTGGCAACACTTTATCGCACAAATGATGCAAAATTCAAATCTTGTGTGAATTTTGGGACACCCTTTACTACCTCAGTGTACAGAGGTACCAGAATTCATTTAAACATCCTCTTCTGATAGATATTCAGATGGTTTCTTGTTTTTCACTATTATAAGGGTAATTCTTTATTCTTTCATTGTAAGGAATGCTTGATGTTTTACAGTCAACATATGCCTAAGTAAGTATTTAAGATTTTATGTTGATGTTTTGCTGTCAAGTTCAAAACTTATATTATGTGGTTTACCTCTTGAATGATATAATATGTTTTATCACTTTTACAGGTTAAAAGTTTCAGTTTACAAGGCCACAACTATAAATGTTGATTTTATTTTTTCCCCCAAGACAACACATTTCCATAGCTAAGAGTCAGTAAACAGTAGCTGTGACCCTGCCTTGGATATTCAAGAGCACTGGTTAGAGATGCATAAACTAGAGAAAATAGGAAAGTGGCATGTTGGAGATTAAAGGGCACTAATCCTACTTCCTCCCTACCCATGGACCATTATCCAATTGAAAATAGGAATGAAGGGCAGGTGATTGATTATCAAATGAAACCTCAGATGTATTAATGAGCAAGGCCTTGGCCAAATTCTTCAAATTCATGGTCTTTGATTAATTGTGCTAGAGAATATAAACTAAAACCCAAGGTCAAAATGAGTATTTTGCAGATAACTCCTAAATCTACACCATGGGCCTATCTGAAGAGAAGCTGGGTTTCAATAACCGGTCCTAGCAAGTTTCTAGCCATCAGAGGGTTTCCAGTGCCCTGTGACCCATCATTTGTTGGGAAATGAAACTATGCTGCCTGCTTATCTCTCTTTGGTAAATTGTCCTTAGGATGTCAAATCTTCCCAAATCTACACAGAAAAATTTGTCTGTGACCCTTTCATAGGAATGAGTGAGTGAGGAGGTACAAAGGGAGCCAGAAGAACTCCAGCCTCATTCTCTCCTGGGCAATGAGATAGAAGTTCCCTCATGGAAACATGAATGGTGGAGAATCAGGCCTCCCCCAACCTAGAACATGATCTGGCCTGCTATTTTCCTTTAAAATGACAGATTAAAAAAATAATAGTTATTTTTGTTCACTGTTATAAAAAATGTTATGGGGCTTAATTGTGCACGCCCAAAAGACAGAACCATATTATATTTATTTTTCATGAATGTTATCTTATTTGAAGAAAGGTCTGTGCAGATATAGTTAAGATAAAGATTCTGCAATGAGATTACCCTGATTAGCCCACACTTGGGTCCTAAATCCAATGACAAGTGTCCTTATAATAAGGTTACCAGACGTCCCGTTTTTGGCGGGACAGTCCCGATTTTTAACAACTTGTCCCGCGTCCTGCGGCATTTTAATAACGTCCCGATTTTTGGAAAGAATGCACGACAAGCTAGGGAACGGCGGGAGATAGACCCAATTTTTAATCAAGAACCCCCTTCCCCCCGGTCAATGATGTCCCGCTTTACCAATTTTAAAATCTGGTCACCTTACCTTATAAGAGACAGAAGACACAGAAGAGATGGCCATATGAAGTTGGAAGCAGTGATTATAGGGATCCTGCCATAAGCTAAGGAGCACCTGGGACCGTCAAAAGCTAGATGTGAGGAAGGATCCTCCCCTAGAGCTTTCAGAGAGAGCATGGCCCTGCTGACACCTTGATTTCCGACTTTTGGCCTCCAGAACTGGAAGGGAATAAATTTCTGTCATTTGTTATAGCAGCCCTAGGAAATGAATACATTTACCATAAGAATGAAATAACGAAGTGGTACATTAAATATTAAACATATAGGCTCTGAGCTCTTGGAAAACAAAGTTAGTGGCAAGCCAATACTCTGCTCTTCCCTCCGGAAGTCATTTTCTTCTTTCTGCAGGTACCCCATGCCACACTGAGGGTCCTCAGGTTAACCAGGGCAATTATTAATAAATGGTTAGAGCACAGTTGCCTCAAGGTTCTGATAGATAGGTCAAAGGAATATGACTGGAAATGCATTTTTAAAACCCACTGCAGCTATTGTGGGACATAATGAAAAATTATTAAGCATATTAGCTGCCGATTTTATAATCAAGTGCCAACATTTTCTAGATGCTAACCTAAGTGATGGGAGATATTGGCCGTTTGCAAAACATGTTTAAACAAAAGAGATTCAGAGACAAGAAGTGCCTCTTGTCTTAATTATTTTTTTGCATCATAAAAACCTCATGAACATTGCTTTTACACAGCATAATGGATGTGGAACAGCTGTAGAAAACATCTCACTTCCTTTGTTTGGAAACAATGCTTTACATTTGGAAAAAAAATTCTGTCCAGCTGATTGGATTCCAAGGAGAGGGCAAATCTTGGAGAGCAATCTCTGCTGTCTGACGAGTATCCACGCATGTCCATCCAACACTGGTGAAACTTCAGAGTGCAGGGTCTGCAATTGTGTTTGTTTTTTTGTCCACACTGCTTCTTCAAGACCTCTGGTTAGCTGCCATGTCTTCAGGGGAAGAGGGACCGTTGGACCTTATTATCAAGGAGCATATTTTTGTGCTTTCATGAGTGGAGGGAGAACTTCTTGTTCTCTTCTCCTAAGACTTCCACAGGCCATCAGCATCAGCCCAGACTACCCCCTTCACCCTCCCATGGCCAAAAAAAAAAAAAAAAAAAAATACAGATCAGTTCAAACATCACATTGAGAGCAGAACTACCCCAGAGCCTGAGTTGATCATGCTCAAAACAGGCAGCACATTTTATATTTAGAAGTTGTTCAACATGGCTCTGTGGCCATTGAAGTTTGTATCTAGTAATGGACATTACTATGGCCTAGTTATGGCCATTACTGTGTCCTAGTGATGGCAACAAAACCACGGATCTTCTGAGACATAGCATTTCCTATGTCTCTGTAGGAGAACAAGCCACCTGTCTTTACTCTGTATCAGTTAGCTATTGCCATGTAACCAACCATTTCCAAATTTAGTGGTTTAAACAACAGCCACATACTACTTCCTATAAGTAATTGGTGACTGTGTGGTTCTGCTGATCTGGGTCAGGTGTGGCTAATCTGGACTGGGCTCACTAATACATCTGTGGTCAGTTAGCAGGTCTGCTTGAGGCTAGTCGAGGATGATCTCTGTTGGGATAAGTCAGTTTTTTGTTTGTTTTTTCTAAAGTGTCTCTTCAGTCCACCTGTGGGTGAGCCGGGACACATTATCAGCAGTGACATGGGTTCAGAGTTGCTCAAGTACTTAATCAAGCCTCTGGCCCCATTAGACAAAGCAAATTATAAGAGAGTGGAAAGTTCTACTAAAGACTTAGATCAAGGAGGCATGGAAAACTAGTGTCTCAATGCAATCAATTTAGACACAGTCCCCTATTCTATAGACTGTCCACTGTTCACATTCAGTTACCCAGTCTAACTGAGGTCCAGCTGGCCTGAGTCAGAGTAAATGACATTGCTCTGTTCAGCTTCCTTTCCTTTCCTGGAGGGGATACTATTTGAGGTACTGTCATGATTGCAGTCATGTGACCATGGGCACTTCAGAGGAACAGGCCAGAATTGTACCCTCTATACCTAGAACATGGTGGGGACACAAGCAGTGCATGGCACAATGGAAAAAGACAAATTCTGCTTTCCCCAGATATAGCTTAGTTGAACTCAGATTTATCATTTCTGCAAGTCTCCCACCAGAAAGGACCTCACTCTTCACTTGGTGTGATATTTGCCTCAGTCACACCTGAGTTATTTTGCCTACCTTGCCTGGCACTTACAAACAGCCTTGGGTAAACTGGAGAAAATTTGAATTGTCAGCTAACAAGTATCTGAGCAGTATACATGATTCAAGATAAGGAGCCTTTGGTTACTTTCTTTGAGGTAAGAGAGTTTTCGGACTTCTTGGTCCACAAATTCAATTTACTTCATTCACCCATGGAGTAGTAGATCTGGTATAATAGTAGTAGTGGGTATTTTGTCTACTTGCTCAATGTCTGTTTACCCCTCAAAATTGTGCCTAACTATTCCCTTCTTTATTGTCTGCCTTGAACAGTTATAATAGCCAAATCCCTTGCATTTGCTCCATTGCACTTATACAATATACCTTTAATTTTTTTTCATTCATTTGTTCACCAAATATGTATTGAATGCTTCCTATGTGCCAGACACTCTTTAGGCATTGAGTAAAGACCTTTAAGCAAAAGCAAGGTCTCTTTGTCATGGAGCTTATATTTGTAAAGGAGGGTTCCATAATGAATAAATGACCAAATAAATATATACTGTAGTAGATGCTAAGAAGAAAAACAAGATTGGTCTAGGAACAAACAATGATGGTGTGTGTGTGTGTGTGTGTGTGTGGTTGAGGTCTGTATTAGACAGTTGGTCAGGGAAGCCCTTTCTATAAGTTCGTTTGAGCAGAAACCTGAACTACATGAGGGAGTGGGCTACGTGGACATTTTGGGGAGCACTTTGTATGAAGAAGATATAGCACATGAAACAGGCCTGGCTTTCATGAAGATCAGCAAGGAAGCCAGTGAAGTTTCATTTAATTGAAAGACTGCTAGAGTATGAGATCAGAGAGAGAACAGGGCTCCTGATTATGTTGGGCCTTATAGGCCAAAGAAACAGCTTTTAATTTTGTTCTAGGTGAGATAGTAATGTGGTAGACAGAATAATGGCCCCCAAAGATGGCCCTGTTCTAATCCGCAGAACCTTTATGTTACTTTGTATAGCAAAAGAAACTTTGCAGGTACAATTAAGATTTAAATTTTGCGATGGGGAAGATAATCCTGGGTTACCAAGATGGGTCCAATGTAATCACAAGGGTCATTATAAGAACGAGGCAGGAGGCTCAGAATCAGAGATGGGGGGAAGCCGGATGGCTCAGTGGGTTGAGCGCTTGTCTTGCAGCCCTGGGGTTCGAGGATTGAATCCTGGCCCTGGCCCATGTGGAACCATATGCTGAGCTGGGGTGTGCCCCCAATTCAGTTCTCACCAGGGTGAGTTTCCCATATGGGAGGTCCCTGGTTTGGCTCCCACCCTAGGAATATTTTCCATGTAGGAGGCCCCCAGCTCATGGGGACATGCCTCCCATGCAGGAGATCCCCAGCCCTGTTCCTGCCCTGCATGGCCCTGCACCCACCTGTGGAACAAAACTATATTGAAAACTAATGTACAGCTATGGAGACTGCTCTGGGCTCTCACCCTTCTCTCTGTCTCTCTCTGTCAAAAACAATAAAAATAAATCTTTAGACTCAGAGATGGAGATGTGATGACGGGAGCAGAAGCTGAGGTGATGCAGGGCCCTGAGTCAAGGAATGTAGGTAACCTCTAAGCTAGAAAAGGCAAGGAACAGATTCTCACCTGGAGCCTCCAGAAAGGGTAGCCCTGATGACACCTTAATTGCAGCTCATGAGACCTGTTTTAAACTTCTGACCTTCAGAACTGTAAGATAAACAATTTGTGTTGCTTTACGCCACTAAGTCTGTGGCAGTTTTTTATAGTGGGAAGTTACTAGAGGGTTTTGAATAGAACTATGGTATGTCCTGACTGACATTTTAAAAAAGTCACTGACTGATTATGTGGAGAATGGGATGAGGAAGGCCAGATAAAAGAGTGTGCAAGAGTCCAGTGAAGAGATAATGGTGCTTGACTTAAGGTGGAGAGAAGTAATGGAATCTCCACGTATATTGAAAATAGACTCCATAGGACTTACTTTATAAGAGATTGGTTGTAGGAACTGAGAAAGACAGGAGTAAGGAAGACTCCTAGATTCTTGACATCAGTCCTTGAAAAGTCGAAAAAGTTTTTATTGAGAATGGTTGGGGATAAATCATTTTTGGAGGTTTGGTAAGGGGGGAGAGTTAATCAGGAATTGCATTTGAACATATTTCTTTTTAAAGATTTATTTTATTCTTTTTGGCAGAGAGAGAGAGAGAGAGAGAGAGAGAGAAAATCAGAGAGAGACAGAGAGAAGGGGAAGGACCCAGAGCAGTCTTCATAGTTGTACATCATTAGTTTTAGACATAGTTTCATTCCACATGTGGGCATGGAGCTGCACCAGGTAGAAACCAGGCATGGGGCCTTCCCCATGGGAGGTGAGCCCTCATGAGCCAGAGTCCTACCACATGAGAGGCATGCCCTGGGCAGAAGCCAAACTCAGGGCCTCCCACATGGGAAGCTCACCCCAGTTTAGCATATGGGTCCGCACGGGCTGCAATGCAAGCACTCAATCCATTGGACCATCCCTGGCTTCCCCCATTTGGACATATTATGCTTGAAATATCTGTAAACTAGCAACATGGAGGTGCCAAATAGATAATTTTTTATAAGAACCTGGAACGCAAGGGAGTGTTCTGGGCTAGAGGTCTAAATGTAAGAGTTGTCAGTGTAAAGATGATGCTTAAAACCATGGAAATGTATGAGATTGCTTAGGAAAGAAGTATAGATTGAGGAGGACACAGGCTGGAGAGAGGAAGTAGCACCATTCCATATAGAATTTTATAATATTAGCAGAACCCTTCTTGCCTGGAACTCAGAACTCTGGAGTTCTTGTTTGGAAAAGAGAACTCTGCTAGAATGTCGGGGTAGGGAATAAATAACTAAGGAGATTTTTGAGTTACCTGCGGCCCTTCACAATGTAGAACATGACTAGACCCAAACTAATACCCCTTAGCACTTATTCAAAATGGAAAAATATGATGCTATCTTAAATAGTTAAATGCAATCTTATATTTAAGCAAAGGCAGCAATCATATCAACATGTGTACTATGATACCCTATGGCTGAGCATACCCATGAAAGCGCTTTAATATGAGTTCATCGGATAAATAATGATTGTAAGAAAAGGGTAAGTACTTGGGGGAAGCAGAAGGAAATGTACTATATGGAGGGCAAGATGGCTTCCTAGATTGATTCATTTGTTCTTATTGACTATTTCTGTGCTATAAATCTCAGTTGAAGAGTCTCACTGATTCCAAAATGAGGACTCAGACACCCCAAACAAGAATACAAAGGCTCACCAGGGAAGGCATTAACCAACCTAAATGCTGCATTTCTTCCCTGAAGAAATCTCCTCCATCTGTGCTGGAGTCATTAACTCTGACTTCCTTGGAAAGGAGCAAATTTGCACTATCAAAAACAGGATTTGTGTGGCCAATATGATTTCCAAAATATTAAATGATAAACTTTCCAAATAAAGAAAAGAATGATCTCAAAGTTCCCACTCCACTTGCTGGGTAAGTGATGGTGGAGCCATCATGCACAAAACTGTCTATGGAAAGGAGAGCAAGTTTCTTGGTACCTGACACATAGACATCCTTCAAGAGCTCTATTTCAAAGACCTGATCCAATATTAGGGCCTGGAAGAATCTCCTGATAATTGCTTAGTTATTTTCTATGCAAGTTGTCTCTTATTACAAACTGTTCATGCTGCTATATTATTGCCACATGGAGAGTGTATCACTTAGGAATTGTTCCCATAATGCTGTGTAACAAGCTATCCCCAAACCAGTGGCATATTATAATAAGTATTTATTTATTTATTTATTTATTTATTTATTGCACATATAGCGGTGCAGCAGCTGGGGTTGGCTCAGATGCCTCTGCTCAATATATTTTTATTCTTGGCTGAGAATAAAGAGGTATCTGGTATCTGGTGGGAGAGCTAGTCATGGTAGAGGATGGAAGCTCCCAGAGGGGTGAGTGGAATGACACAATGTCTCTTAAGGCTTAGGTTCAGAGCGGTGTGCTGTGGCTTCCATCCACATTTCAATGGCCAAAGCAAGTCATATGACCAAGTCCAATATCCTTGGTGCAGGGAACATACTCCCCGATGAAGGCTGAGGAAAGGGAGTGACTATTTACCAAATGATAAGCTAATCTGTATATGGAGAGATACTAATATTTCTGTTTTATATATAGGGAAACTAAAACAGATTAAAGTCATACTGTGCAGTAGTTCTCACATAAAGCTTAGAGAAAACCTTTTGCATTGATTATATATTGATAACAATTGTGTTGTTATTCACTAGTCTATTTTTTTTTTTTTTTTGCATCTCCATTTACTTGGTCACCAGATGTAGTTATTTTCTAAAGGGAATCAAAGTGATTCTTCTATTATCCATGGAATGCCTGGGTGGCAATGACCTGGTCAGGTAGTTGAAAGTTGATCGTAACAACCCTCAGATAATTTGGAAATTGGCTTATGATTGGATTCCATGGCAAAATTTTGAATATGTTTTCTTTCCAAAATAATTGATATTCTTGTTCCCAGGATATCAAACCATGACCATCTTATGGCTTCAAGTTATGACAATATGTCAAACATAATTTTTCAAGGATTGATTCATATTTTCCCCACCATCAAGATGGCTAGGATTCCAGCAGCAATGTCATCTCAAAATCAAGATAGATTGGTTTGGTCAGCTTGCCCAAACTAATGGGGGCATTTGTCACCTTATGTCCTTGTAAAGATGAGGGTTTTTTGTGCTTATGAGAGTTTCTCAAAGCCCAGTTTCTGACACTGGTTCCTTTTTTCTTCCTTCATCTTTACAAAAAACTGCAGTCAGCTTCTTCGTCTCTCTTTGATGTCATGCGTTGGCTGTGTTACGCTTTCAGGAAAGAGCATGCCCCAAATTATTTTTTCTGCCCTGTGCACAGACTTGGAATCTAAAGGCAGGCCAAAAGAGAAAGAATTGGCTGGTGGTCACATGACTGTGATGAATGCCAAAACACAGGCAAAGCAGTACCTATCACATGGATTCTCTCCAGAGCCCTGAAGATGAGGCTCTAAGAATGGGTCTGGCTTCTTGAGAAGAGGCACTTTAATTGTTCATTTTTGATATATTTTTTTTCTCTTGAGCACACAGATATTTCCCAGCCTTCCTTACAGCTGAATGGGGACATGTTATTGAATTCTAGCCAATGGAACATGGGCTGATGTGATCTGCACAACTCCTAGACCTACTAAATGCAAACCTCTCACATGCAGTCCTCATGTTTTCTCCCTTTCCACCAGCCACATTTCCTCATGAAGTGCAATATTAGGGCAACAGATTAAAGAAGGCCGATTTACCCTACAACCAGGAACACCTATTATGACCTGTTACATGAAAAAAAATTAAACTTCTATTTTGTTAAGCTACTGGTATTTTGGAGTTTATATTTTAGACAATTAGGGTTATACTAATTAATGTAGCTTATTTGTTTTTCTAGTCTCATAATAAAAGTCTCTCACTTTCCCATGCCCCCCAAGACCTTGCTTGGACGTGGTAGACCACTGGAGGATCCGAGCATGTCCTTCCCATATCTAAGGCCAAGTGAGGGTCCTCATTTTTGAATCTCACATTCTGTCAGTGGTGAGGCTGATGACAGCTATAACATTATTGAAGTCCTATGTGTCAGGCATTTTATGCAATTTATCCCATTTCCACCTCAAAAATTCACTGACATTTTGTTCATTTTATTGTTGAGAAAATTTAGACTCAGAGTACATAAGTAATGTGCCCAAGATTGCTAAAAAAAAAAAAAATTAAAAATAATGGGGAAGTCAGGAACGGACCCCAGGTTAGGGAACTCAAGCTTGTGTGTTGAATAGCTATGCTGACTTCCCAGCTGAGCAGGTCTTTAACCCTGCTGGCTGCCCTTTCTCCAGGAAGCTTCAGACTCCTGCCTCTCCTGTCCATCTCTGGAAACCAGTGGCTGCTTTCTCGACACCCCTGAGTGACTAAGCTCTCCATGCATGGCTCAGCCCCAGCCCGTCCCTGACTCTCCAGAGATCCAAGCAGAAGAACACTCCCAGCTCTCCATGCTGCAAAACCATTCATCTTCAGGCAGCCTCTGTTTGGAGACAGACCTCAGTGAGCCAGCCCTTTAATTAAAACGCCTCAGCTAGCCTTTTGCTCACCCACACTCGGAGGGCACATCCACAGGAGAATCTCTCCTATTTGCCCTAATGATGGAGAGACTGATTATCCATTGCTCCACTTCCCAGATTGCTGAAGCTGGGAGTGGTGGGAAAAACACCATCAAGGCTATCGCGTGAAAGCGCGGACTTTCCGGAAACAATGATGAATGGGCTTAAAGAGGCCTGTGTGTACTCTCACAGCATAATAAGGTGCTGGCTAGCAGACTCTTGCCAAGAGGGGCGTAGATGCTCCTTGATGGAATCAGGCCTCCTTTTTCTCTTTCTGGCAGAGGTCTGAGCTCCTGTCACTGTCACTCAACCTTGGTGTCATTTTCCAGGAAATAGTCAAAGGCAGCTCAGAGAACCAAAAAGGCCCTGGAAGGTGACTTGAGGTGAGAAGGCAGGATGACAGTGAATGTAGAGCAGGGTTTCTGACCAGATGAGCCTATACTCTTCAGCATTCCCTGAGGTGACCATGGTGTGAGCCTGGAGCTGATCCTATAGTTATACTTGAGGCAGTGTGTGGAGTAGACAGGAGCCCACCAGCCTTGCTTGGAATGTTTACTCTGTCGCTTCTTAATTGTGAGACGATAGGTTAATTTCTTAATCTCTAAAAGACTCACTTTTCTTATGTGTATGATGGAGATTTTAGGAAAAATACCACACTAAAAGGTGAGGACTTATACAGTAGGCAGAGAAAGTGCTTAACAGAGTAGTAGTCTTTATGTCCATCTAGGCGAATATCTCCTAGACACAGCATGTTTGGTCAACCATTTTTCAAGGAAATATTAGGGCCCTGAAAGAAAATTATGGAGAAGTCTATTAGTGTCCCTGTGGTCATACTTTAGAGCTGGGGTTCAGAGACTGAGGCAAAATTAAGCCTTTAAGCTGCACCCTTTAGTTTTCTCTGCTGGTGAGAGTCTATCTGAAGCTGAAGGATAAATAAATGAGGTTTGTGCTGGTTTTTGGTTTTTTTTGAGTAAATGAGCTATCAGATGACCCATTCAATCGCAGTTGCCTGTGTCCATGTGCTTCCCATCTGGATGTGGCCTCTTCTTTCTATGATGGGAAAGGCTAGAGAGTGTTACTATAAATGCAACAGAGGCAATGAAGAGGGAGAGGCTGATCACCAAAGCAGTGGGGAGATCATTACTACGGCTTAGATCCTGAGAAGGTGGAAGGGACCAGAATCTGCCGTGGAACCAGAGGGACTGACTTTTGCTATGAGGAAGGACTCATCTTTCCTTTCAAAACACTTATAAAGCCCTGGCCTGTGTAGTCTGGTCCCAAGGCAAGTTTGTATTTTAAAAAGGTTAGTACAGACAGACATTCCAATCTTTATGTTTTCAAACATCTAAGGGGTTGTCTTAGTTTGGGTTTCCCCAGATACAGACCCTGAGACTAGGTTCTGAGTGAAAGAATTTTATTTGGGAAATGATCCCAGGAATTCCAGTAGAGAGGTAGGGAAGAGACACAGGGTTGGTTGGCTGAAAAATAGAAACCAACAGATTTTCATGTCCTAATCCCTGGAACCTGTAGATGTAAAGTTATGTGGTAAAGTCACTGCAAATTTGATTGTTAACATTCTTGATATGGGCAGACGGGCCTTAAATGCAATCACATGCATCTTTATAAGAACAAGGCAGAAGGGGATTTGACCCATACACAGACTAGAAGACAGTGTGATATCAGAGGCAGAGCTTGGAGTGAAGGGACCACAAATCAAGTCATCCTTGAAGCCTCCAGAAACTGGAATTTTCTCCCCCAGAGACTGGGAGAAGCATGGCCCTGCTGACACTTTGATCTTGGACTTCTGACCTCCAGAAGAGTAAGAGAATGCATTTCTGCTGTTTTAACCCAGAAAGTGTATGATAATTTGTTATAGCAGGCCTAGGAAACTCATACAACAGGGAAGGATGTTATTTAGGATATGTTAATAAACTAATTTTCTCTGTGAGCAACTGGGGCTTAATCCCTTTGGAACCCTCTCAGAGCTCTGAGGCCACACATCCAAGGGGCAAGAAAACTGGAGTGCTTATTCATCAAATCTTGTAGTCAGTGTTTGGTGGCTACCCCTGGGGGCATCAATTCCCTGGCTGCACAGCCTACTCTGTGCATCACAGGAACAAGCTCTCTATACCAGACAGGAACATCAGGCAGAGGAACTATTGCTGTTTCTGTACTAAGAATTTGCCAGCATGCTTGGCATGATGAGTGTTGAGGGGATAGACTCTGCTTTTGAGGTCACATTGGACCCTATCCACATACCTAATCCAAGTCAACTGTGATTCAATTTTGGTTTTTTCCCCTAGAGTCTGAAATACTCACACAGGCAGCAACCTCTTACTCTCCTAGCCCAGGACTCCCTTTCTTACCTATAGCATTTCCCGTTCTGTCATTTCTGATACCTGAAAGCTCTGAGTTGGGAAAGGGGGAAGTTGGTGAATTGCTACAGGTGAGTAATTTTTGTTCCCATTATAATTATAGTAAGAGGCAAAAAGAGAAGTGCATTTGGGCAGACGATTATATAAATGAATTTCCTCCCTCCACAACCAATTATAAGAGAGAGACAACATCCGGGTTCTGACGGCCCACTCTCTCCCTCGCCATTGCTTCTTAAAGATTTATTTTTATTGGTTTTTGACAGAGACAGACCAACAGAGAGAGACAGAGAAGGGGGAGGGCCCATAGCAGTCTCCATAGTTGACAGCATTAGTTTCCCATATAGTTTCACTCCACAGGTGGGCGCGGGGCAGCACAGGGCAGGAACTGGGCCAGGAGCCTCCTGCATAGGCCCTGGGATGGGGGGCACACCCCAGTTCAGCATATGGGTCTGCAGGGGCTGGCCCAGGATTCAATCCTGGGGCTCCAGGACTACAGGGCGAGTGCTTAAACTGCTGAGCCACCCCAGCTTCCTGCCATTGCTTCTCTAGAGCACATTTCTCTGGATTTCTGATGCGTTTGGGTGATGTACTGGGGATATCCAGGAATATTAATTACCTGTGTAGGGTGCTTTACAGGTTACAACTCAGTTTTAGAACCAGTGTTTTAGTTACTTTTGATGATGAAAGGGTAAGGATGGTTTTGTAACTGTATTAACCATTTTAATCATTAACCATTATCAACTACATACATCGGTTTTACAGATGCGAAAACTGAAGCTTATAGCCTTGCTATCCAAAGTGTGGTCTATGGACCAACAGAGACAGCATTACCTGGGAACTTGCTGGAAATGCAGAACCTTAGGCCCCTGTCAGACCCCTCGCTGACCTGCATTTTGATCTAGTTCCCAGGTGGCTCATTAAACTTTGGGAAAGTGCTGACTTACTCTTTCTAACTGAGGCCTGTGACTCTTCCATGGCTCTGTTGATCTTTGTAGAAGCAAAGAGAAAGAATAGGGTAATAGAAATAGATACCCCTACCTACAGGAGGCTTCTTCTGGTGGTTGCCCTCAGGTCTAAGGTCTCAGTGAGACAGCAGACGAATTTCTATGACTTCCTCACTTTATCTTCCTTGATTGGTAGAAGAGGCCTTTTTTACTGCTGGTCCCAGTCACCAGCCCTTGCAAATGTGTGTTAAGAGGTAGAAAGTTGCCACTTGGCATTGTGGGGGTGGGGAATGAGAAAGCCACTTCTAATTTTTACTAGGAGGCTCAGAATTTAGCTGCTTCTTCTGGTGACCTCCCCTTGCCTTTTCCTCCTCTGTTCTGTACCTTTGGGGTCAGGGGCCTGTGCTTTGCTCAAATTCAGAAACCCCTTGCTTCTCCTCTAGGCCCCCTGCTCTGTAGTTCCCGTCAGAGTCTGCTCTCTAAACCTTTCCATGCTTCAAATAATCCCCTGTGTCTTTCCCATAAGCTCTTTTGAATTCTCTTGCTCATGTAACGTGAAGAGCCGCGTTGTTATGCCAAAGCTGGCTTCTCCCATGAGTCTGTGTCACACAAATAAAATAGATGTTTGCTTTGTTCCGCGTGCTCCACTTTTTTACACTCCCTAGCACAGGCTTTTTAACAGAGTTTATTAGAAATGGAAGAGAAAGCTGCTAAGGCCAGCAAAGGGTGTCTGTGCACTCTCCTGATTCTAGCTCCTGCCCTTCCCTGGAGCTTGTGTTTTCTATGAGTGTCACAGGGGACAGGGAGGCAAATGAGGACAGATAAGTATAAACCATTTTTACATCCAGCTCTTGGGAGCTGGCGAGGGGTTGCCACCATTGAGCTCTCAAGAAAGCACTTTTGTTGCTGTTCTCCCCTGTCCTCCACCTCAATTGAAGGAGGACATTTCTGTGATGGTGCAGAGGAGAAAAAGCACTCGGAGTCTCAGTACTTGGGTGACTGGTTCTGGTTTTGCCACGACATGCAGTGAAACCATGGCTGTGTGACGAAAGCTTTCTGGGCTTTGGTTTCCTTCTGTGTAGAGTGAACCTGTAAACTTGTTCTTCCTATTTCATAAGGTTGCATGGCTACATATATGAATGTATTCTTCCTTAGATGAAGAAACAAGGAAGCTCCCTCTGTGTACCCTGGAATGCCTGCTGTTGTTGGTTGCTTTTCTGTGGGGCTCCAGAGAACAGGGCTAACCCAACTTGATAGGATAAATAGACTGATGTGCAAGCACTTGGTAAACTGTAAAGTGCTGTGGTCCAGTGCAGTATTATCAATCTAAGGGGGGATAAAAGCTAGAAAATGTGGGAAGACTGAGGAAAGTAATAAGTGGTAAGAAAACAGATCAGACAATGCATTGGACCTAGTGATTGTCTTAGTGTGTTCAGGCTCCTGTAACAACATACCGAGTGGTTTGCCAAGGACAGAAATTTATTTATCACAGCTCTGGAGTCTGGAAGTCTGAGATCAGGCTGCGGAATGGTTGCATGAGAGTCCTCTTCTGGGTTTCAGACTTCTTGTATCTTCACCTGGCAGAAGGGGTAAGGGAGCTCTGTGGTGTCTCTTTTATAAGAAGACTAATCCCGTTTATTAGGACTCCACCCTCATGACCGAATCACCTTCCCAAAGCCCTACCTCCTAATACCATTACCTTGGGCGTTAGTGTAACATATTAATTGAGGTGAGGGTGGGGTGCAAACATTCTCACCATATTAGTGATTATAAAATGCTTGGTATCCTTATCATGCTTTCACTTTTGGTGTCACCCCTGCTTCCTCATTTCTGAACCTACTCTGGGTTGTCAAAGTCCCTCTTGGTATGACAGACAATTTAAGCTCAAAGATCCAGTCTGCTCTATTTTAGTCAACAGTATGATTATCATCTCCTTTGACACACATACTCTACATCTATTGATATAGCCTAGAACTGGAACAGCAATTTCTGACTTCTGAGGCCAGGTCGTAAAAGGCATCACAGCTTCTACCGTGGCCTCCTGGATCTCTCATTCTGGGGGAAGTCAGTCACCATAACATGAGGAAGGAAGCTCAAGCAGCCCTGTGGAGGGGCCAAGTGAAGAAGAACTGGGGCTTCCTGCCAACACCAGCACAAATTTGCCAGCCATATGAAAAAACCACCTTGGAAGAGAATTTTGCAACCCCACGCAAGCCTTCAGATAATTGTGGTTCTGGTCAACCTCTTGGCAACCAGCAGAGACCCTCAAGCAAGAACTGCCCTGCTGAGCTTGCCCCTGAGTTCCTGACCCGTATAAAGTCCCAGTGGTAATTAATGTTGACTGTTGTTTTAAGCCACTGAGTTTTGTGGTAGCAATTGGTAACCAATACAGTGGGTAAATGCTCAGTGCCAGATAGCAGAAGGTTGAAACTAGAGAAGCCAATTTTTGCTTTTAACCTAAAAGTTTTTGTAGAAAAAAAGGCCCTGATGTCTTTAAAAGAAAACTTAATCGTTTATGAGAACTGAATTGCAGGAAAGAAAGATGAGAGTACAGTAGGTCTCCTTTATTCATGAAGGATAAGTTCCAAGACCCCCAGTGGATGCCTAAAACCATTATAGTATGAAACTCTATATATACTATGTTTTTTTTTTACCTATAATATACACCTATGATAAAGTTTATAAATTAGGTATAGCAACAAATTGATAACAATAAAATAGAATTATTATAACAATATACTATAATAAAAGCTATATAAATATGGTCTCTCTTTTATTTTCACTCAAAATACCTGATAACTGAACTGATAATGAAGTTGGCTACTATTAATAAATGACTAATTGGTGGGTAACATATACTGTGTGGATATGCTGGAAAAGGGATGATTCATGTTCTGGGTGGAACAAATTGTGTTAGTGTAAGATTTCATCACATTACTCAGTATGGCATGATATTTAAAACTTATGAATAGTTTATGTCTGGAATTTTCCATTTAATATTTTTGGACCACAGTTGACCATGGATAACTGAAACTACAGAAAGCAAGACTGTGGATAAGGAGGGACTACTGTACTCACCATTCAGAGGCCTGAGAACCACACTGCCAGTTCCTAATTCATCAAGTTTACAGGCTTAAAAAAAATTCACAAATGCAACAGAAGACCCCTATGGACATTTTTCCTGTAGTCATCAGGGGAGGAGGGATTGTGTGACATTTGTGTGTGTGTGTGGGGGGTGAGGGGATAAATCCTTGTGATGCTTGGCAGATGGGAGTAAGGTGGCTCTTGCCATAAGTTAGCAAACTTCAAAAAGGCTTTTTAAAAAGAATACAAATAACATATTTTTGAAAGAAGTCACTATTTTTGTACAGTGAAACGTTCAGTGTCCCTACTGGGTTCTAGCCTTTTTCCAAAAGAGTAAAACTTTGAAGCTCTATAAAGGGGTCATTATGTGGGTTGAGTGGAGTAAAACACTCTGGCTCTCTTGTTAATTGAGATGTTTCAGTTTCTGAATATGTGACATGAAGTTCAGTTGACTGTGGATTGTCATCAGCATGAGGACAGAAATAAAAGCCACACCATACGGATCAGGAGCTGGGCAGAGCTGGGATGGCTCAGGCCAGGGCCAAGGGCCAAGTGAGAAGGACTTGACAGTTGTCAGAAACATGGCTAATCAGATATTTTTAGAGGGACTGTAAGTCTCTATGACTAGGATAAGCAATTCCCTACTCCATCTGTGGTTTTCAGGACTGATTTTCCAACATTTGGGAGATAAAAGGGCTCTGTTAGCGCTTTCCTACTCTGGGGGCTTATAAAGAAATCCATTGACTGGGCCAGGACAAGGCCATGGATGTCAGGCAGTGAGGGAGTCTGGCCCTTGCTGTAAGAGGACCCACACAGGGCAGCCTACTGTGGGGTTTTCACTGTGCTTCAGAGAAGGCAGTTTTCTTCCCTTCCCAATATATGCACCTGTGCCATCCAGATGGTATGTGAAGATTGGATGGAGGGTACCCTTCAAAGCTGATGGCACTTAGATGGGCCTCCTGATAGGATTATTTTCCTGACTTAAAACAAAATACAACCAATTGAAACAAATAACAGAACTTTCTAAAGTCAACGGTAATGCCTTCATCCAGGCACTCAAAGATCTTGGTCCTTTTTACATTTTTCATGGACAAATAAAATGGCCACAAGAGAGATATGGCCTAGTCAAGAGTGATTAGATTGCAAGAGCCAAAATCCCACTTGAAACAAACCCCCCCCCC
>PVKE010023988.1:0-24181 GCA_004027555.1 Craseonycteris thonglongyai | reverse complement strand
TGTTTGTAGAGTGTTGCCAACATAAGCACACGGTGGGCAAGATCATGAACTTAATTGTGAGAATTCTTATAAAATATTTTATAAAAGAACAGAGACATTCAGAGATATTCATTCATTAACATATATAGATAGATAGATAGATAGATAGATAGATGATAGATAGATAGATAGATAGATAGATATAGTTTGAATTCTTTCATAACACCAATACTTCAGTGCTGATAACAAAAAAGTCACATAAATATTTTGTAACTTCTTTAAGGCTATGCTCTAAGCAGACTAGATTGATCTGTTTTTGTATATGTCTTTCAGGACATCATGGATCATTTAATAGGTTACTGTATATTTCTCTCTAGCAAAGGTTATCTCTTATAGTTAGTATACATTTTCAAGTTGAGTTCCATAGTTAATGCATATGCCCTAATTACCCTTCCAAATACTTATGAAATTAAAATTACAGATTGTGATTACATGGATAGATGAAAGGTGGGAAGAATTAAGAAGGAAGAAACTGCCAGGATAATGGGACTATTTATAGCAAGAACAACATGGGTACCTTGATTTGGTGGTTCTTTGCCTGTTTCCATCTGTATTATTAAAGTCAGGAATATGTGCACACAGCGTGCTTTAGCAATACCTGCTGTTTAGGAATTGAATTAGCTGAAGCCAAGAGAGTTCAATTGCAAGACCTCAGTAAAGGTTTAGCAAAAGATTCACAAGACATTTAGATCAGGAATAAGAAAGCTGAGCATTGAAGTCCCTCCAAGGAAATAGCTATAGTGAACTGAGCTATTTCTGCCACAAATTTTACAGCCATTGTTATTATAAAGTGAGACACTTGGTTCATAATTAACCTGAACATGTAGCACTTCCTTCCAGTATGTATATGCCTTCAGAAAATAATTTGACCTGGCTTTGATGGAGAGCATGGTATAGCTTTATCATAGAAAAACATTACGGTTGCCACTTGGGTTGCAAGGATTAGTAATAAGTATAACAGATGAGTGTACAAAGAGAGAGAGATTGTAGAGATAATACATTCATTGCTATAGAAGTTATTGCATATCTTAAAATATGCACATTGCTTAATACAAAAGTAAAATCTTTGAAAACAATTCTATTCTTAAAATTATTCAAATTTTTTTCTAAGTTTTTTTTGTTTGAGAGAAGGTATGTGTATAAGAGAGAGAAGGGGGAGGAGGGCAGAGCAGTGTCCTAGTTGTGCATTGTTAGTTGTGACACGGTTTCATTCCACACAGGTGGATGTGAGGCCGTTCAGGGCAGAGAGGGAATTGGGGGACTCCTGCAGGGGAGGTGAGAGCCTTCTCCACAAACCATCCTGGTTACCAGTTGTGCTGAATTCAGCTGATGGGGTTGCACAGGTCAGGGCTGGGAATGGAATCCTGGACCTCATGATCGTGAAGCAGTGCTCAGCCATATCCTAGCACCCCCCAAAACACTATTCTTACAGTATAAAGAAACTTGACTAGGATGTCACAGTAGCTCAAATGCTCAAATACAATAAATTCATTTACTTTGTTTTCCACTCTGAAAATTCTTTTGTTTATATATAGGGTCATTATTAATAGAACAGTCTGAGAAAATGCAAATTATGTAAACATGAAATTCTTACTAATTTATGAAATCAAAAGTCTGTTCTTTAGTGGACAGAATAGACTATTTGGAGATACCAAGGATAGTCAGAGGAAAATTATATAATTCAATATATCTTTAAGATATTTTTAAAGTACATTTGCCATACAATATTATTGGTTTCAGGTGTACAGCATAGAGATGAGACAACAATATGACTTTCAAAATCATCATTCTGATACATCTGGTTCCCATCCGACACTAAATATAGTTATTACAATATTATTTACTATATGTCATATGCTATACTTTACATCCTTGTGACTTCTTATTTTGTAACTATGAATTTGTACTTCTTAATTTCCTTCCCTTTTATCACCCTCAACTTTAGCCCTCCTCCCATCATCCCAACATATCTCGTACCCGTCTGACACCACAGTTACTGCAACATTATTTACTGTATTTCCATGTTATACCTTACATCCCCATAACTATTACTTTGTAACAACCTACCTAAACTTCCCAATCCCTTCCCCTTATTTCACCCACTTTCCATCTGGCAACAATCCAAATATTTCCTGTATGTATGAATCTGTTCCTAACACTCACTGCTATAGTTTCTTCTGGGGCTCACTGCTAATCCAGGGAGGAAATGGGGGCAGAGATCTATAAGACAGGGAGAAAGGTGACCAGACTCTGACTTTTGTTTTCTGCATGTTGCTGAGGGCCGCACAGGTAGTGCAGGCTTATGCTATTTCTTATTCAGTTGGCCCTGAGAACTCTGCCCTGAGTTTGCATTCAGCTGTTTTATACTCTGATCCCACAGGCAGGACTGCTCATGGAGAGAGAAGTGTGCCCATCTGATCTCTCTTTCTCTTTCCTGGACCAGAGTGGAGCCAGGCTGCAGCTTCTCACCAACCCCACTATGCCCCCACCCCTCTCTCAGGATCTGGAGTGAATCCAGGCTGCAGCTTCTCACAGCACCTGTGTCTGTACTTCCTGGGGCCAAAGTGAGGTCTGGTTGTGGAATTTCGTGGCTCCTATTTCTGAGTCTCGTTTTCTTTGTGCCTAAAACCCAGTGAGGTCTGGGAGGCTCACCTGTCACCTTCTCCCTCCTCTCTCTCTCTGGCAGCTGCAGAGTTCCAAGTACCTGCACCTGGCCCACATGTCCACAAACCCTGTCCTTCCCTCTCAGGCAGCCCCTCTTGGCCCACCTGTAATGACTTAGAAGCAATGAGTGGGTCTCTTATCTGTGCTTGTGTGTTACATAGGGAATCCTTTGTTGAGTTATAATTGTCCTGTTTGTTATAATTTCCAGGGGAGTTTTCAAGGAGCACCTCTCATGTGCCATTTTAGTTTCCCTTTCAATATAATTAAATATTGAAACCACTGGTTCTCCTGAGTAGGGGGCAGAGCATACAAGATGTAGAAATTTGGAAACGTCTTTCCTTCAACTTTCTTTAAATCAAAGAAGGCTTTCTGGTAATATGTTTAGCCATACAAGCCAAGAAAAAGCCCACAAATTCATGTTTACCAAAATTTTAAATTTTTCTTTTAGAAGTCAATGTTTTATACATCATTATGACTCAAGTTAATCTTACTTTCTTTACAAACACATTAAATTATTCTTTCACTTGTAAAGCACTCATGCCATAATATATTTTTCAAAATGCTGACATGCTATATCTGGAAATAATTTACAATCTTATTTTCTTATCTTTAATCTCTTCACTTCCTCCTAGCCATCATCTTAGTTTCTTTCAAAATCCTAAGGAAGAGAACAAAGAGAGACACAGAACATATCTTCCAGAAAAAATAATAAATATTATTGCTATTTTTTTATTTTAGCATAAATTATTTTATTTTAAATTGTTTTTATTTTACTTATATTCTTTATTTTTGTTTTGTTCATAGCACTTACTGAAGAAATTAGGAACAAATTCACAACTAGGTTACGTGGTACTAGCAGGTAATACGGTACTAGAGGAGAGAATAAAGGCCTTTCTTTCTGGGTGTGTAGCTCTCATACAAGGTCCTGTTCTAGGTAGGTGGTATCAGATATTGTCTATGCCATAATCTATGTTTTCCAAAATAAAATGCATGACATAAAATGCCACAATAGGTGATACAGTATGTGAAGAATGGTTAAAGTAGAAAAAAGGTATGGCAATAAAGTTTTCCTCTATTTTGGCATTAAATAGTACAAAATAGATTAATGTAGTTTATATTGGTATTTTACAGGATTAAAAAAAGTGCATTGTTACATAGTGTGTTAATGATAAGCATACACCCACCAATTGTTCCTTTTTTCAACATTTTGATATGCTTTACTATGTAAAAAATATTAATTTATTGGTACTTAACTCCTATTTTTCTTAAATACTAATATAATTTTCTGTGTGTATGCCCATCTATAGGCACACACAATTCCTACATTTTTAACACTGAGTATATTTGTGAAAAATTGGTCCATAAAACAGAATTAATTTAGAATTATATGAGCACTTAGTTTTCATTGGTTTGTATTACATACTTGAACATTGAATATCATTTTAATAAATTCCCAGATAAGTTATTTTAGCCATTTTAAAGCAGTAACTCTTTAAACCTCATAATTCATCTGTATGACAGAGAGGTTGCACATGCAGAAAATAAGCGTTTAAGATATGCATCTCTGGGACAATAACTAAAAAAGTATTCTCTTTTTATTGGCTACTCTTTATCTTTATTCTGAAAATATTATTCACTGCTTCCTATTACAAGTAAATTTATTTTTATCTCTAAAGTGCATTGTTACTTCAGCCCGATTCTATAATGTTCAGATTGCTTTCAGTTATTAATAATAAAATTCAGTTCTTCCAGTGTAATATTTTAATCTCATTTCTAATTCTAAGCTCTCCCATCAGCCATCTGAAGATAATGTCAAGAGGTCTAAAACGAAAGTGGGAGTAGATTATATTTGTGTATGTCTTTCCACCCTGCTGCCATCTAAGCCCTACCATTTAGCCATTGGGCAGGGTAGTGGGCTGGAAAAAAGTTCAGATTTGTAGGCTGTGGATGCTTCTATAACACTAAATTAACTGTTGAGGCTGTCATAACTGAGATTTTTCCAAATACCAACCCTTGTATGGAATTTGCATGAGAGTTCAAATTCCCTTTAGGGCATCTCTACTTCTCAGTTCCCTGATTTGGGAAACTCAGTGGAATTAAAATCCTTACACTTTTCAACTCCCTAGAGCTTCCTGCTTGGGTTTGCTTCCCTTAGAGCAATCCTCTGGGGTGATGAACAGGAAAAGTCATTCAAGGATAGACAGCTTCCCAAGTAACCAAAGGCTCAAAGGAAGTTTCCCCTCCTAGCCCTATCAAATAAGAAGCTGCATTTTATTCTTCTGTCATTCCCTCTCTTTTCCTACCCTCTATATCCCTCCCTCCTTAGCAAGGCACAGGATAAACAAGAAACTCATTGACTTTGTAGAGTGTTAAACAAAGAGAAAATAAATATATGAATATATAAATGAAATATATAAATGTATCAAATCAATATGTTGTACACCTTGAACTTACGGTATGTAATGTTACATTCAGTTATATCTCAAAACTACCTACCTAATACAAAAGAAGAGAATAAATTTCTCCTCTTGGAGGTATCCTAATCTCTATGAGTGAATTTGTTTAGGTACAGTAGCACACTCATATAGAAGCAAAAAAAAAAAAAAATTCACAGAATAAATACTACAAGTCCCACAAAGTCACAGATTCTTTCTATTAGCCACCTGAGTAAGATCTGGTTCCAGTTGTTGCTAGATCACTTCAGAATATGAGGATAATTTCTTTTTCCAAGCTTTGGGCCTCACTCACCAAACCAGAGAGATACATTATAACAAATATTCACATTCTTATCTATAGAATAAATGCATATGTAAATGTCCTATATGCATATGTATACACATGTATCCCTATGTATATCAAGTATGTTTCCTTTCACTACATGCATTCCAAATGTGTTTGATTTTTTGTGGGTATATACAATCTATATTTGCTGAGATTGCTAGAGGAAAAGGTTTCTCTTTGCTGACCACGTATTTTAGAAAACTGTCAAACAATACTACCCCATTTGTCCAGAGATATCCACATCCTAGGAATGATGGAAGAATGACAATTCACACTTAATAGAATGTAAACCTGAAGCTAAAGTTTGAGTTCACTGAAATGTATATTGGTTTCCTTCCCTTCTACTTCAAGTAAACAGGTTTTACTCATAGAAGCTTTTTATACCTTCAGCGATGTTTTTAAGATGGAAGATTATATAATTTTTTAGCTCATTTTGAGATTTAAATCTTTACAGGGTGGTTACATTGTTATGCTTGCAATACAGTGAATTTTGAAGACTGAAAACCACATTTTCAAAGTTAAAAAAAGCTTTTCTAACCTTAAGATTTTTTTATTACATTATTTTTATAGATGAACCATTACTTCCATCTAGCATCATTAGTTTAATATAAACTCCAAAGATTTCCAACTACATTTCCATAAGCTTTTTCTCTCCACCTCACTTATTCATCCATTAGTTTTTAATACTCCCTTAACTACTTTTATTCCTATTTAGAGTCATGAGGTCTATTTAACTTCAAAGTAGTTGACAGGTGTTCTATTTCCAAACACAAGCCTCTGCTTAAGTTGCTCAGATCAGAGATTTATGTGAACTCATTTTTTACTGCACAGATTTGTGCCCATATACAAAATAGGGAGCACTCCATATTTTAGCCTATAGTCACAGCAAAGTGAACAGTGTTTATTTACTACCACCACCTCTCCTCAATTACTCTACCTGCTTAGTAATTCTGGTCTCAGTTCTTTTATTCTTCTGAACATGGTGTTCGAGGACTGAAAATGCCATCTTACCTTCTTTCTTAAATCTATATTTCATTTCATCTTAGTTTTCTTTTAAGCCATAATATTCAAGAAATACCAATAAGTAACAATGAAAAAAATTGGCTTCCATGCCCCAGGTTTCTAAGATTTTCTTCTATTCAATACTGTATTTCTATTTCTTCCTCTGAAATACATTAGAGGCCACATTCTGATATCAAATCCCTTTATATATTTCACATGATTATGAAGTAATCACGTGAAGATATAAAAGGTGTCCTTATTAAGGGTGAAATGAAACTGTAATACAAGTTGTTATGTAATAAGCATTCAGAGGATCTTGGCAGAGGTTAATAGTACTAAGTGTTCTAACTAGGTTAAAAAAGCTGATATAAATCTCATTCAATATGATGATTAAGGGGAAGCTGGGATGGCTCAGGATCAGTGGGTTGAGCATTCACTTTGCAGCCCTGGGGACCGAGAATCAAATCCCAGCCCCAGCCCGGATGGACCCATGTGTTGAACTGTGGTGTGCTTCCCACGCAGAAGGTCCCCAGCTCAGTTCTCGCCCTCCCGCCCCTGGTTTGGCCCCTGGCTCAAGGGGGCATGCCTCCCATGTGGGAGGCCCCCAGCCCAATTCCCACCCTGGCCTTCCCCGCCCACCTGTGTGGAAGGAAACCATATCAAAAACTGATGATGCACAATTATGGAGACTGCTCTGGGCCATCCCCTTTCTCTCTGTCTCCCTCTCTCTGTCAAAAACAATAAAATACATTTTTTTTGTGGCCTATTTTCTTCATAACAATTATTTTCAATGTTCATTTTATTTCAGAGCATCGTGGGCCACAAAAAATTACCTCGGGGGCCTCATGCAGCCCACAGGCTGCCAGTTTGACACCCCTGAAGTAGAGCATCCCTCTACTGGAACCCCACTGATATCCTTAGCTCATAGTTTGGCTTTAGAAACAAGTAAGGTCATGCTGAGGTGCAAATATAAGTGTTCTTGAGTGCTTTCTGCTTTTGTTGGAAATCAGAACAACACTGTTTTGCAGCAGTGCAACACTGGACTAAAGTAAATTATACAAGGGCTGTCCGGAAAGTATCCCGTAATGTAACCATTCTCATTATATTGACAATGGCTGGACTTTTTTCCAGACAACCTTTGTATACGAGATCTGACAACTAAATTTGTGAACTCATCCTAGAAAAAGTGCCACATACCTCTTTGCTGAAAATCACTAAGGTCACTTTCAAAGTATTCTCCTTCAGAAGTTACTCACTGACTCCAGAACCTAGTCCACCCTTCAAAGCAATTTTGAAACTCTTTTTCTGGAATGGCCATCAGAGCAGTTGTCATATTACCCTTGATGTCCTAAATGTCATCTAAATGTCTTTTGAAATTTTCTTTCTCTTCGGGTAAAGAAATGTCTTTAGGGGCCAGATCAGGTGAGTAAGAACGGTGTTCCAATACAGTTATTTGTTTACTGGCCAAAAACTCCCTCAGAGACAGTGCCATGTGAGCTGGTGCATTGTTGTGACGCAAGAGTCATGAGTTGCTGAAAAAAAGTTCAGGTCATTTTCATCTAACTTCTTCACACAGCCTTTTCAGCATTTCCAGAGTCGACTTGGTTGACTGGTTGGTTGGTATAAATTCATAGAGCACAATCCCTCTGGTATCAAAAGAAAGGTTAGCAACATTGTTTTGACTCTTGATTTGAACTGATAAAACTTTTTTGGTTGTAGAGAACTGGTTGACTTTCATTTCACACTTTGACACTTTGTTTTAAAATCATATTGGTACTCCCATGTTTCATCACCAGTAATATAACACAGCCTAAATCATCATCTTGCCTCTCCAAAAGACCATGCAAACTTTAACTCTCTTTTGCTCTGGTCCTTAAATGAGTTCCTTCAGGACCATTTTTGCACTCACCTTTCTCACAAGATTTTCAGTTCAGATTTTCCTGTTTCTGTATCGATGTTTATACTTGGTCTGCTATGCCTTCCACTGTCAGCCAATAATTTTGACACACAATTTGATAACTTTTTGCAAATTTTTAATTATTTCTCCTCGTTACCAGCTGCCCTGATCTGTCTTAATCAGTGACCCTTTCTCTCCCCTCAGAAAAACTTGAATCCATTTGTACTCTACTGTTTTCTTCATGGGATTATCCCCATCAACTTGGACTAACATGTCCCTGATTTCACTTCCACTCTTGCCAAGTTTAATAAGAAATTTAATTTTTGTTCATTGCTCTCAGTCAAGATCTAACATTCTTGTGACAGTACACAAAAACACACAATAATAACATTCAGCAAGACATCACCACACATTAACATGAACACAACGGTGAGACACTGATATACCAAGGTTAAGAAACCTTACCAAGTTGTTTATCGAGTGCTGCCAATGTTAGCATACAGTGAAAAGTTCACAAACTTAATTGCCAGACCTTATAAGCACACACAAAACAATATCCCATGACTAATAACTAGGGTATAATTTGTGAAAAAAGAATCTACCTTAGCTGTCAGATTCCCAATAATAAGTACATATGGATAAAACATCACCCTGTTAAGATTGCACAGTGAGTCAGTAGTTCAAAATAAAAATATAAGCAACTGTCTCCCTACAAAAAAGATGTACTCATATACCCAGGAAAGGGAGAATCCTAGAGATAGTTCCACAAAAAAATAAATAAATAAATAAATAAAAATAAGTAACTTGAAAAAGTTAAGAAAAAATAAAAGTGAATAAGTGACTGTACAAAAAAACCAGTAATATACACAGCCCATTCAAAGAGATACATCAGATTGTCTTCTCTATTAACTGAGGATCACAAATACAAATACCCACAGGAGCAGCTCTTACATTAAACGACTACTCAGGGGTGAAGTCAAAAGACAGTAGTGAACGATAGCTCTTCTGGGGGAAAGACTTTGAGCAGTGAACCTGGTTCTAAATTTTATAGGAAAGAGGGATAGACAGATGTATGGATTCTCTCTAATTTGTGGATAGTGGCTAATATTTTGGTTGGATGGTTAAGGATTTAGAAAAATATATAACTGAAAAAATTGGTAACAGGAGATTCTGTGAAAATGATTTGTAGATAGATCTCATCTCATGCAGATCTCTGAATGAGTCCAAGAAATGAAGAAATTTTATCCTCCATGAATACTCAGCACATAGCAACCTCATCACAGGATCTTAATAATCAGGTGAATAAGGTAATTTCTAAGGAAATTAGTTGGCCTCTTTCCCAGCTACTTCTTTCTTACTAAAAGTAAGAGAGAGTGAGTGAGTGAGAGAGAGGGAGAGAGAAAAAGGGAAGGAAGGAAAGAGGGAAGAATGGAAGGAAGGAAGGAAGGAAGGAAGGAAGGAAGGAAGGAAGGATAGTCACACTGATCAGAATGCTGTAGTGCATGTGTTTATCAAAGTGACCTTCTACTTAACAAGGATTGTCTGACTAGATATATTCTGAATGATCAAACTAGATGTAGCAGAGATCAATAATGAGCCCCTGATATAGCATGATTTCCAGAGAGGGAGCAGCCAGCTACCTGGTGACAGGTTGATTATACTGGACAATTTCTAAAACAGAAGTGGCAGCAAGTTGTTCTCACAGGAGTAGATATTTACTGAATATAGATTTGTCCTTCCTGACTACGATATTTCTGTTAAAACCAATATTTCACTTCATAGGAACAAATGTGTGGCTCTCCTCTTGGAATATACTAATATTATCATGTCTGCTATCAGAACACTTGATATTGAAAAAAAAAAATGGAATGGGATTTTGAAGACTCAGTTATAGTGCTCTGTGTGGTGCAACATTGTGGAGCCATGGCAATGGGATATGCCAAGAATAAATGAACATTATGTGGTGCTATTTGTCCCATATCCAGGTTTAACAAATCCAGGAGTCATGCTGTGCAAATGTGAATAGCTCCTTTCACTACGGTAACTGATGAGTCTCTAATGAAAATGTTCCTTCTCATTACTGTAACTCTGAACCCAGTTAGTATAAAAATTTTAGTTTGGAAAGAAAAAATATTTCTACCTAGGATCACAACAATGATTCTATTAAACTGGAAAATAAAATTGCCACCCAGTTGGGTTCCTCATGCCAGTGAATCAACATGTACAGAAGTGTCTGATTATCCTGATTAGGAAAGAAAATTGGATTGAGGCTATAAAGTGAAAGCAAAAAGTAGTACAGTAGACTTTCAATTAACTGGCACTATGGAGATCAGAGATGCCATTAACTGGAACTCAAACAATTGGCAAAATCTCAAACAACTGGCAAAAAAAAAAATTGCTAGTTACTTGAGAGTGTAGTTGCTTGAGTTCCGGTTAACAGAGAGTCTACTGTGTATTAAATGAAGGGAACACTACTGGATACCTCTAAACGTTTTCATGTCCTGTGATGAGTCAGTGACAAACTGAAACAGTCCAATATGGGCAAGATTACCAATGTCACAGGTCATTCAGGAATACAAGTTGTTCAAGTAAAAAGATCTTGGTTTCCTAACCTGCTGAGAATCTATTTCTAATTGAGGTACTCAATAAAGACTGGTATGGACTTAGTTGAGTCCACAGAAATCTGTATGTTGAAGTCTTAACTTTTAATGTGATGGTGTTTGGAGATGGGGCCTGTGGAAAGTAATTAGGGTTAGATGAAGTTATAAGAATGGGGTCTTTAAAATGAGATTAGTGACTTAATATATAGAGGAAGAGAGATTATAATCTCTCTACACATTGTGAAGACACATGAGAAGTCAGTGGTCTGCAAGTCAGAAAGAGAGCCCTAAGTAGAATCTAAATTGGCCAGCACCTTGATCTTAAACTTTGCAGCCTCAAAAACTGTGAAAAATAAAGGTCTGTTTTTGAAGCCACCAGTCCAAGGTATTTTTTTATGGTAGTTCAAGCTGACTAAGACAAGGGCAAAGGGAATATAGAATATGTAGGGTAATAAGGCAGATGCAAATGCCACCTTGGATCATATGAGTAGTTACAGAAGAAAAGAATTGTGGTAATTATACTACATAAAATTGAAATACTATATGTGTATATATTAAATTCAGGAAGAAATACTCATAGGTACACAGTCATTTTTTTCTGTAAGTAGTTGTATTGTCCAAGCTGATGTATGTGTGTATATGCATATGGTGCATACACACATAAACACATGTATACACATATGTGCACATACACACATAAGTACCTAGCATATACATTGTGTATGTGTGTATAAACTGCATATTGTAGACATTGTGCATTTATATATTGCATATACATATTATATATATATATTCTTACGTACAATATGTGTGTATATATATGTATACAAGTATACATACATACACAATTGTTTTCTTTCACTCATTCCCCTATTCATAAAATGTGTTAATAGTGATTAAGTTATTTCTCAGTATTTAAGTTTTAAGCTATCAAAGAGTGAATGTGATGCAACTAGAAAAGGAAGATACATTATTCAAAGATAGATAAAATGCCATTTCTTTGGGGGAAAAGGTTAGTATATCCTCAGTTTATGTGGGATGGCTGTATGGTTTTGCATTAGTTTACTGTGAAAGAATGTATGATTAAAAAGTATAATATAAATGCCAATTTTTTAAGGGTGAACAATGGTAGTGTTAAAATGTACAAACCTGTAAGCTGCAGCCCAGTTTCCTATCGTTCCTGCTATGGATACATGGTAGAGGTTATCTAAAGAGAACTTTTTGTGAGATATGAAAAGAAAAAGTAAAGTAACAGTGACTGCTTGCTGAAGATTAATGGGGTGAGATGAGGGGAGAGGGAAGTCAGAGGCGCTGGCTGGTTCCAGCTTGTTTTGGTTTCGCCTCATGTACATCTGTGCTTTCAACTGCTGACCCAGCCGACCTGAGGCCCACACCAGAAGGAGCATCAAAAGCCTTCTACGCATTTCTCCCCCTCCCCTTTTGTCCCCCTCTGACAGGTAAGCATGTCCAAGTTCCCAGGTTCCCTGCAGACTTCTTCATTTGTGCCTGTGTTGCAGGATCGCTAGTCGGTGACTATGCTCCAACTCTCAGAGTGCCACTCCTAGATTTTACCTCCTAGATTATATTCTTTATTCCAAAGGACTCATAGTAAATCTGCTTCCCAGAACAAATACTGATACAGGTTACATAAATAAGGTACAATGAAGATAAAACTTTCAAAATATTCAAGATACCAAATAACAGTATTAATAGAAAAGACAAAGCTGAGTAGAAACGTAAGAAAAAATCTTCTAAAAATTCTTTAACAGTTTTAGTTTTGATTTGATCATGTTTATTCAAATTAAAGTAAAAGTTATAGTGTATAAATATTGTAGATAAGCATGAAGAAAAATTTGTATATATATATATATATATGCCACAGAACTCCACTGAGTCAGATATAAATACCAAAAATATAAATCAAACACCTGAAAATTAATAAATAATAATAATAATAAACTCTATCTAAAAGGAAACGAAATATGTTCATAAAATATAAAATAAATATGATAGAAACATTACTCAAAACTAAGTTATATAATCAGAGATATTATTAGGAATAAATCCAAAGCTCTAAACAGTTTTATAAATAACAATAAATAAAGGTTAGATGAATTAAATATTTAACTAAATGTATTTTTAAGTGAACCACAGAAAATTATTTATGAAAGAAGGATTTTATAAATATTCAAGGAGAAATTTTTTAAATATTACAAAAAAGTATATAATCACAAAATAGTTGGTTTAAAAAAAATAAGACAATAACACCTTTTCAGCCCTAGTACAATGAATAAAAAAGTAAACATAGACACACACAAATACACACTATTTTAAATGAATAAAGGGCTATAATCTCTTAAAGGGAATTGTAAAAATAAATGATGACATATTTGAAATCAGTTATAAATTGTGTTTTTCCTTAGGAAGACAGTAATCATCGATTAGAAAAATATAGAAAAAAACACTAACAAGCAAATGATATTAGAAATGGAAAATGTTAACAGTTTACCTATTATTAAAATGACTGGCATTTAATTTTTATACTTTACATACTCTTTTTTAACTTCTGAAAAGCAAACAAAAAATCAATGTCATTTAAATGACTCTGTAGACAGAAAATACAATATTCTGTAAAAGCACAAATGTTATTTACCACTGGGAAAAGTAATTTAAAAAACACACAAATTAATGTCAATTATAAATGTAGTAAGTTCTAGGACATAATGTTATGAGCAAGTCTAACAGGGCAACTGGTTTTAGTCTAAAAGTCAAGAAAACATTGCATGGGGAAATAACTCTTACATATAGTTAATGAAGTTAAAGAAATAATATGTGAAAAGTTCCCATTTGGGGAAAGAGGAATTGAAAGAAGGCTAGTGATACAGAACGGTAGTGTGGAAGGATTTGGAGTTATGCCTAAATGAAATGGCAACTAACTAAGGAATCTGGGCAGAGAATATTATAATCACAGTCACCTTTGGAAAAAAGATCACTATTTTGTGAGGAAATAAAATTTAAACTAAATTTTGGTAAATGAGTAATAGTTAAGTTATAAAACATGAGAGATGAGTGAGCAGAAACCGAAGAGTATTAAAGACAAGAGATCTTGTATAAAATGCTATACCACAAAATGCTTAGAACTTTAGAACAACTAAAAAAAGGGTTATTAATCTAGTGCTTATTGTTAGAAAATTGCATGAAATGAGACTAGAGAGTTATAAAAAGGTACAGAGAGGCCATAAAATGAAGTTTGTGGTAAGCATATTGCACTTTAAGAAATATGATGCAGTAGTTAATTCAGGATTGGAGAAGGCATGGTATTACAATACTCAAGGTGAGAAACTGTAGTGCCTGTGACTCTCATTGTGTTGGCAGTGAAGCTTGAGACTACGTGGATAGATCAGAGAACTAATTAAGAAGAAGAATATATGGGACTTATTAACTTAGTAGATGTGAGTGTGTAAGGAACTGGAAGCTTGCTATAGATGACTTCTAGGTTTCTGATTTGAGAAACTGAATGGATATATTGACAAAAGTGAGAGACAGTACATTTCAAAACAAGGATCATGAGATCGCTATTGGCCATGTTGATTTTGTGTGTCCCTGTTAAAGAAACACTTATTGGGTATGAAGTAAGAGGACATCTATCTATTTATCTATATCTATATCTATATCTATATCTATAGATAGGTAGATATAGATATAGATATAGATATAGATATAGATATAGATATAGATATAGATATAGATATAGATATCTTGCCTGGAGAAAAGGGGTTTATACAGATGAGTTTTTCTTACCTATTCCTGTTTAGGAAAATGTTTTTGAACATCATTAATGCCAAGCTCCAGAATGAGATACCATGATAATTAAAACAGTAAACCTTATGTCTTGAGGTATCATTCACTAGGAAATAAAAGTCACAGAGAGAACGAAAGGGCAGAAATAAAGGAACTTTTTGCTTTATTTCGCAAATGATGCTATGTATCTGCTGCTTTACATGCAGCATTTCTTTATTCAACCTGCTTATTAAGTTTGCTTTCAGTTAGAAATTGTGAAGAATGAAAATAAACTAAATTCTGTTAACACAAATACCCTCTGAAGCTAATCTGAAGCCTACAAAATAAATGATTCATTCAAATTTCAAAACCTAAATTATGATAATTATTTATGTAGACAAACATACCTTATTGGATTAATTAATATTCTAGAATAACAGAAAAAAGCAAAGCAAAATATATTCTGTACTTAAGTAAAAATAAATTTAAAAAAACATATTAAACTGAAAGACTTTCTCCATATCTAAGATCTAAAATGTACAGTCTGTTCTATTGACATAAAGGTTATGACTAGAGAAAGCTGACCTAAATATTTCCCTTTGACTTACTTTAGCTTCATGATAAAACAATGCTCACTTCTTTTTATTTGAACAGATATAGTGCTCTTGTGACATGAACTAAACATTGAACATTAAAGCTCAACCTGAAGCCATACAAGTTTGAAGGGAAATATTAGAACTTTTGAGCACAAAAATTATATAATCAAGGAAGAAAGATTATGACCACTATATATTATTTAAACCATAAAACCAAAGTAATGAAAGAAAAAGAGAGAAACTAGAACTAGCTCCTAAACTTAGAAAACCATAAATAAAATTTTCTGATACTTCAGAAAATTATTATACTAAATAAAGCACTGCCAAAGCAAAGGGTTCCAAATTTTAAGTTTGGAAGGCTGTTATGACCTTATGCAAATATAAATAGTGAAGTTCTGATTTGCCAAAGATTTGGCATACATTTTGTTGTCACAATTTTAGGAATTATCTGAAAGAAAATTTAAATCAGGTGGTTTCAGATAATCAGAAAAATGTTAATGAATGTGTCAGTCATCTTTCATTTCGTTTTTCATTTTCTTTCAATACACTTTGCGTCTACAATCTTGCAATGCATCTGTCTTGACATTTTCTTGCTCATGCATATATATGCTCTCTAAATATATATGTTTCCAAGTACTAAAAGCAATAACTGTAGAAGAAATGTTTCTATCTTTATTCGTATGCATTTGTATTCATACTCCAGTATTTCCTACAGCTTATTTCATGAAAATTAGAAATACACAGATCTTGTGAAGCTGAGAAATGCAACGACTCTCATGAGCTTATAGCTCTGCTTTTCTTTTACAATATGCTAACTGCTAGAATGTTAACAAAAATGAAAGCTCTAAAAGATCTTAAGCTTCATGAACATGAAAAGGAACAGACTGTGCAATTCTACATGAATAAACTAGATATTAATCTTAATTTTTATCCTTTAAGTAGGAATATTTTTTTTCTGATTATATGTTTTAACTTCATATTTTTGAATTAGGTAAAGCTAATTCATATTTCTGAAACTGTTTATGAGATAACAGAAAATTACCATTGCAAAGTTGGATTTAATCTGTTTAACTCAGTGTGAATCAAAATTACTAAGTTTTTAAACCAATAGTTATATACCAATTCTAATATTTCAAACATATATAAATCATGTCTATTAGTTTATTATAAACACTAATAGTTAGGTATTTTCCCTATTTTATAGAAAAGGAATCCAATGCATCCAAAGGCATATAGGTAGGCACTGGCAGAGCCTGGACTCGAATCTAAGCAGTCTAGCTCCCAATTTCATGGTTTTCATCACTATTCCACACTGTTTCATAATTTACATAAGAAAAAAAACCTGCTACCACGACATATCCAATCAACATCAAAATATTTTTTTCTTATTATTGGGTATATACACAACCGAATGACAGATCAGGTATTTTCTGTATATTAGCTGTTGAATGGTGAATTAAGTAGATGGGAAACTTTACTGTGGTAAGTAAACAATAAAAAGAAAACATTTCTCAAATGAAAGAACATTTAAGAGTTGGTATACATGAAGAAAAAAACTATTCCTGGTTAAGAGAGGATAGAAGAACATTCTAGACTGAAGAGACAGTATGCAAAAACATCCCTTATGGGAAAAGCATGGATGGCATTTGAAGAACTAAAGGAAGTCACTCATAATTGGGACTTCATGTATAAGGGAACTATGGTAAAATATTAGTTTAAGGTGGACACTTGACTTTTTGCTATAAGCATAATGGTACCACCTCACAAAAACCCTCCTAAAAGAATGACAAAAGGATGAAATAAGGAATTGACACAAAAAGACAAAAATAAATGGAGGGACAACTATAGAGGTTGAGATGTTTCAACACATTGGTGGTGGTTGAAAACAATAAAAGTAGCCATATCAGACTTGAAAGGTCAAAATGAAATAGATAATGTGCCCACATAAAACCCAACACCTGATTAAGACTTAATGACACATTACACTTAAAACAAGGTGTATGAGTTTAAAAAACTAAAAGAAAAGATCCAGTTAACAGTCTATATATAAAATAGTGAGATTCCCTAATTCTCTACCCAAAGCCAAAGCCAACACAATAAAGTGATAGTATTTCCTCTACTTCCTTTAGAGATAAGAGCTTTGTTTTGGGGGGAAGCCGGGATGGCTCAGTGGGTTAGGCGCTCACTTTGCAGCACCGGGGACCGAGGATCGAATCCCGGCCCCGGCCCCGGCCCGTGTGGAACCATATGCTGAACTGGGAGCTTCCCTAGTTCAGTTCTCTCTCTGTCTCTGTATCTCTCTCTCTCTCTCTCTCTCTCTCTCTCTCTCTCCTCTGTCAAAAATAAATAAATAAATAAATAATATATATATTAAAAAAGAGCTTTGTTTTTTGCTTAAGTTGATTCACAACTCAGTATTTAAAATTTATATAGAAAAGATTCTGGAAACAAAAAAAATGTTATTAGAAATTAAATTAAAAAAAATATTTTTATTGTTTTTGACACAGAGAGAGAGATACAGAGACAGAGACAGAGAGAACAGGGAGGGCCCAGAACAGTCTCCATGGTTGAACATCATTTGTTTTTCCACATAGTTTCATTGCACAGGTGGGCGGGGATGCACAGGGTAGGAACTGGGCCAGGGTCTCGCCTCCGTGAGAACTGAACTGGGGACACTCCCCAGTTCAGCATGTGGGTCTACATGGTCTGGGACCAGGATTTGATCCTCGGTCCCTGGAGCTGCAAAGTGAGTGCTTAACCCACTGAGCCATCCCGGCTTTCCCTAAATTAAAGATAGATGAAATTAAAAGAAACTTAAAAGGAGAGATGAAGATACAGTTGAAGTAAAATGAAATGCCAATAAATGATAAATAAAAATTTATTTATAGGAAAGCTGGGATGGTTCAGCGGGTTAAGTGCCTGCTTCACAGTCCCGGAGTTCCAGGATCGAATGCTGGGCCAGGCCCATGCGACCCATATGCTGAACTGGGGTGTGCTCCCAGTTCAGTTTTTGCCAGGGCCTATGCAGGAGGCTCCAGGCCCAGTTCCTGTCCTGTGCAGTCCCGTGCCCACCTGTGGAGTGAAACTATATGGAAAACTAATGCTGTCAACTATGGAGACTGCTCTGGGCCCTTCCGTTCTTTCTCTCTCTCTCTCTGTCTGTCTCTCTCTCTGTCAATAAAAACAATAATAATAAAATATTTTAAATAAACAAATAAACAAACAAACTATGAGGAGAAATTAAGAGACAATATGTAATTATGAGAACTAAGGAGTTATATGATAAAAATATTATTCATAAATGTAGACAAAAATAACAGGTAAATCAGCACCTGGTACAAGAGGACTGCAGGTTGAGCTGTTGTGGGCTAGGGAAATTGTTATATTCCTCTTCTGTATAAACTGAATGTTGAAATACTATTGATGCTAGTTGAATAAAAATAAAAAAATAATTAAATATTAAAATGATCACTATGAATTCTAAGGAAAGACTTAAATGAAGAAAAAATGTTTCTCATGACATTTACTGGGTGTTTACTGTATACACAAACAGGGTTTTGTATGTATCAATTCATGTGATTCTCATAAAACATTACTAATGCCAGAAAGCCTAATTAGAAGGTTATTGAAACTTTATTTGACAGATACCAGATATTTGAATTAGTAATGGAATTATAGAAAAATTAAGTTTTGACAAAGACATATTTTAGCTGTGTAATTACTACTTGGTGGTAGATTAAACATAAAAAAAAGGAAAAGAAAATGTAAAAAAAGTGATTAAAAAGAGGGAAACATAAGATATATCTCACTGTTTTCTAGTTTGACCAATAACCCATCTGTCAAGTTTTAAGTCTTTAGCCCAGTTTTTCAGATTCTCCAAAATTTGCTTTCACAGTAATTTGCAAATACCAATTTAAAAACACTAATATTTTAAAATTGTTCTTCTACTAATCTAAGTATAAACATCCTGACATTTGCCAATCTTTGAGACACTGCAACCTACCATTGGGGGCAACACTGGTGAACTCAGACTTAGGTATCCTCAGCTGCTGAGTTAAGATAGACTCACCACGAAGACAAATCTACTCTTATATAATAAGGCCAGAGTTAGTGCCCAATGAATAGGGACAATAGTACATTAATAGGATGAAATGATGTGTCTCTCTTTAATGCAACAACACTATGTGGTTTTAAGGGGAAATTAACCCTCTCTGGAAAGAAATTAAGGAGAAAACTGGGACTATCAATTTTTCTAGATAGGTGGGAGTCAGAGCACCCACCAAACTAGAAAACCAGAGGTCACCTTTCCATACATTGAAATGGGGGAGGAGCCATACTGAGTGTCTGTAGGAGTTCAGATTTAGGATATAAGGGTAAAATATGAGAAGTATTGCACAAGGATTAAGTACTCTGTGTCATTTTCTCATTTGTAAAATGGAATGATAATAAAAAATAAACTGCCCTCATGGGTTTGTTGTAAAAACCAAATAAATAAACAAATGCCTTTGTCTAGGTCTTTACTTACTTTCCTCAAGTTCCCCTAGAGCAGCAGGCTTTGTATGGCAGAAAAAGCCCCTGTCAAGTGCCCTGTGATTTGCCCATTCAGAAAGCAAGAAGAGTATCAGATGGGGCAAAACTGGAATAACAGTAAAAACTGAGGAGATTAAACTTAGATTTTCCAGCTTTGTATTATGCTGGTATGTCTTTATCAAAAGATCTGCTTAATCTATCATCAGAGTTCAATGTGTGATGATGTGTAGGACTAAAGGTAGTCTAGCATGTAATAACCTGGGAACCAAAGGGGAGAATGTCTTTTCTCCTGGATTATTTGGCAGAATAAATTACAGGCTAGATAAAAACTTCTCAAGCTTAGGAGACAAGAGCACTGATTTCTCTCTTTTGTAGCAGAAGGAAGCTCTGTGATCTAGATATCCATCTTCAGGTTGTCTCCATACCCACTTTGCTACCTTCTTTCTCTGCAAAAATACCCATTCCTGCTGTATACGCCAGATCAAAAAACTACCAGCTGCTCATGAAAAGACATAAAACACAGGCAAAACAAAACAGCTTGGAATGTAGTCAGAAGTTCTAGATTGTGATTTTTCTGTCCCATTCTACTGGAACAATATCAACAGAGCTAACAATTTTTACTGTCAATTTTATTATCTGAGAAACATGGATAATTATGCTCCTGAGATTTTTGAGGGATTGTGTTTCCTGATGCATGCAAACATGAAGCTCAGTAACTTGTTCATAGGAAGATTATCTTTCTTCTTCTGTCCTGATCCCCACTGATTTATTTTCCTGTTGATGACTTTCTATAGTTCCTTTGTTTGCACAACAGAACATATCATTTAAATACATACTATAATAAAGGATTCCCTATGTGCATGTATTATCTCCCCAATTGCTATATAAGTTATTTTAAGCTAACTGTGTATTTTACTTTGTTGATTCTTCAGGCCATTTAACTCAAATTTATTGCCATTGTTCAATTAATGCTTATTGATTGTTAATAAAAAGTCCTTATACATGAAGGATAGTCCTTACTGGGCCATACTAATGAGGTCATAATAAAAACAAAAGATTAGAAAACATGTTCTAAGCACTGGTTTTCTGAATCATGTTCACAATCAAAATGACAAAATTGTTAAAATAGTAGTTTTTCTGTTGTAAATTGAAAACAGTTGAATGGAAAACACATTTAATATCCAAAGTCACTTTCAAATCATAATGGCATATGTAACCAACACTAGGAATAAATTCATTTCAAAGAATGAGAAACAACTTCCCTATCTTATTTTTTTTACCACTTTCAGCATACACACATCCTCTATTCAGTTAGCACCCTCCACTTGGTTTCCTCAATTCATAAGTATCTGTATATGTCCTTTTTCTGGCCTGTTAGTTCAAATCTACACCCATTTCTAGATTTAGGTCAATACAACTGGCTTCATGAAACCTTCCATCACTTACTGCAACTTATATATTCTCTTTGGAAACTAGTCGTGCACTACTTAGTAATGAGGATAGTTGTAATAAATATATCCTTAACTGATTTTGTCATTGTGTGAACATCATAGACTACAGATTGTATAGCTAAATGCAGATCGTATAGCTTACTACACACCTAGACTATATGTTATAGCCTATCTCTCCATAGGAAAAGAAAAATGATTTTTTCTTTACCTTTCTGGATTCTTGGCTGAGACATATGTATAAGAAAAGAGATTAAGGGACAAAAACAAACAAAATGTAATAACATGTATGCCTCCTATATACATTTGGATAGACCCAGGAAAACCAGGTAACTTGTCAAAAGCTGAAGCTACCACCTTTAGCTAATGACAAAGTTGATGGTGAGATGGAGAACATAATAAGTTATGGGAAGTTACCAGGAAAAGGAGGGTAAGTTTGTTATGTAGGTTTTTTTTTGTGTTTTTTTTTTAATATATTTTTTTTTATTTATTTTGACAGAGAGAGAGAGTGAGAGAGAGAGAGAGATACAGAGACAGAGAAAGAACTGAACTAGGGGAGCTCTCAGTTCAGCATATGGTTCCACATGGGCCGGGGCCGGGATTCGATCCTCGGTCCCCGGTGCTGCAAAGTGAGCGCCTAACCCACTGAGCCATCCCGGCTTCCCCTGTTATGTAGATTTAAGGTCTTGTTTTCTACACCGATCAGAGGTTCCAGCGGTAAGATCATATCCCTCTTTCTGTATAGAAAGGGCAATAACCTTAGTAATGGGAATTTCTCTTACAAATATGAGTCTTTTACACACAGTTAACTTCTACTTTTTTTTCATAGCTTCTCCTATGTATGCTATTTCTTAAAATTAACCAGCCTGAAGTCATCCTTATGCCCAATATACATATATATACGTGACAAATTCTGTTTCCCTACACCTCCTAGGCTATAAATCTGTATAGCATATTACTGTACTGAATACTATAGGCAATTGTAGCAGTGATATTTGTGTAATATACTGTGACATGGCTTAATGACAGCTAAGATTAATGACAGTTAAGAAATTTTCAGCTTTATTATAATCTCATAGGATCCCCTTTGTATATGCAGCCCATCCTAACCCAAAGGTCATTATTTGGGGTGCAGACTGGATATTGATGTATATTAAGTAAAACTGCTCAGAAGGTCATTGTTTCAAGTATTATTTCATTACTCGTTATGTTTGACACATATTATTGATTACTCTTAATATTAAAAGCACATTGTTCAAATAAACAGAAAAGATAAATTACAATATCTGACAAAAAATACAAAAGTAAAGAACGTAGGGTTCTTTCTTAGAATGGTAAGGATATATGCAAAATAAAGAAGCTCTCCTCCCTTCTTTTTATAGAAATTTCTGGTCTCCTTTTCCTGAGTTCAACTAGCACCCCAGTTTTTCTGTTTTTGTACTTAGTATTGCCCCAGTGACCTTAGCTCATTGTTCTTAAGCTAAATCTCCAGCCTAGGTGATTCACTCTGGAATCTCTATCTGTCAGGCATCCTGGAACCTGGTTTATGTTGTTGATTGTGGCCAAGTATTCTTTTCAGGAATGGTGGACTCAACTCTTGGGAAGATAATGCCCCAGGAAAACCAGTAGGATGGAGGCAAGGGGCCATAAGATCTACAGAGTTTCAATAATTTTCAAATCTGCCTTTGGGCTAATGCATTCAAATTCATTAACTGTATCTGTCTCTCCATATCTGCAGACCATCAACACATAAAATATACCACAGAGAGGCCTCCAGACCATGCCAACCAAAGAAGTCAACATTGTCTTCGGGATGGATCTCGAGACCCCTTCCCCTCTCTTAGCCTAACTAGGGGGAGAGCTCCGTGAACCCCAATAGGGACAATGACCACACTCAGCAGGAAGCAGATACAAAAAAAGAGACCTTCAGTCCCTCATCTTCCCAAGAGATTTATGGGGGTCACACCTCTCAGGAGGAAGGCAGGCAGGCAGTTAGAACTGGAGAATCTCAGAGGCCCTGCCCCTAAAGTTCACATTGCTGGAATAATTACCACTCTTCCAGGAGACCTTTCCCCGGATCAAGTAACCATAGGAGGTAATATGATCAGCAGTGCCTCACACCACCAGTGTCCACCCCTGGGGATTGCGCTTGTCCAACCCCTAGAGATAAATCTTTCTGCCAAAACCTTCCTAAAACAGAAAGATAAGATCCCAACCAAAAGTAGCTGGTTTTTGATGCAGTTGCAAATCATTAGACCATGCCCTTGGACTGACCATCAGCCTCGTTGTAATAAAATTATTATAAAACAGCCATAAACTCTTGCCCCTACCCCCATGGGTTTTTGTATATGAGTTCAGGAAAAAAACATGCACAGCTAAAGAAATGATGCAATGAAGCCCCTGTCAATCAGGACTATCAATCAAAAGACCCCCACACCCAATAGAGTGTTTTGTTTTTCCCAAAGGAAAACAATAAAAGCTGCTCAGCACTTTGTAACCCACCCTGGTTTTGAGCTACCTCTTCTTGCCTGAGGCCCACTTCCATCTTTGGAAGTGTACTTTTTCTACTTTTATTCTCAACAAACTTTGTAGCTTACCCTCCCTTTCTACGTCCACATTTTCATTCTTCAGGGCCACAAGACAACAAATCCCAGACAAAATATACCATACCAATATAATTACCATAAAGTATAAACAAAAATTAAGAAAATATGGTAATACTCTTGACAAGTAAAGTCACAGTGATTTTGAATAAGAGTAGGTGAGAGAGTATTATGATTTCAAACACAAGGGATAGTATAATAAATTGATAAAAAAGGAAAACTAATTAAAGGAAAAGGAAAC
>PVKE010023987.1:0-24173 GCA_004027555.1 Craseonycteris thonglongyai | reverse complement strand
GGCTGAGTGGCTTTTCCCCTTTTTTGGTCTTTTCTAGTTTATACAGAATGTAGGAATTGATCAGGCAAATTTCCATGCCACCCCCAAAAAAGCTTACGCCACCATTTAAGCGATTTTCGCAGAAAACAATACCTTGATGCATATTGGTCCGCCCGATCAACACCACCCATATATTTTATATAATTCAAAACAATATTGGGTTTCTTGACCATTATTTCCACACCACCTCGTGTAATCCTTTTGACCGTCGACATTCCTATGTCACCTCTCGTAGTCAAACAAGTGACAATCCTCTTATCTTTCCACCCTAAAAGTAAGGTGTTACCCCATCGATACGCGACCGTGGATTTTTTCGAAAAATTTGGCTTTTTTATTTCCTTGGGCAATTCTTTCCTGTTCGTTAAAATTGTTCCGGAGATATTGCATTTCAATTTGGCTAGTTCTTGAGCTAAGACATAACTAGTATAGTAGTGATCCGTGTACATATGGTGCCCCTGAGCACCTGGAATTTTCTCCAACAACATTTTGTATAAGTGTATCGGAATTCTTGATGAAACAGGTAAATCGGGTCTGACCAAGAGCTATGTTGAGAGTGATCCATAATATGGCAAAATGCAGCAAATGTAGCCAGTCTTCGAGTCAGCTAGAGTATAAACTCTGATACCCCATTTTGTCGGTTTCTTAGGATTGTATGTTGTGATTTGACACTTCAAATCAGCCGGGCGCTGTATTGGCGCCGCTCGAGTTGCTGCTTCAAATCAGCCTGGCGCTGCAGCAGCACCGCTGGAGTTATAAGAGCTACAATTGCTTCAAAGTCCATGGGACACGGAATTCCACCCCAGGCATGGCGAGCGATCAACGATCGACCAAAATTGGCCTCGCGATCGACCGGTCGATCGCAATCGACTTGTTGGCCACCCCTGCTTTTTACCATAAACAGATATTAATTCCAGATTTTTTAGGCATAAATGTGAAGGAATAAATAAAAGAACTTCAGTAAGATATTATAGATGAATATCTTTATGATTTTAGAGTAGGGAAAGACTTAAAATAGCACATAAAAAGTACTTACTGGGGAAGCCGGGATGGCTCAGTGGGTTGAGCGCTCACTTTGCAGCGCCGGGGACTGAGGATCGAATTCCAGCCCTGGCCCGTGCAGACCCATATGCTGAACTGGGGAGTGCCCCCAGTTTGGTTCTCACCGGGGTGAGACCCGTGCCCACCTGTGGAATGAAACTATGTGGAAAAACCAATGATGTGCAACTATGGAGACTGTTCGGGGCCCTCCCCCTTCTCTCTCTCTCTCTCTCTCTCTCTCTCTGTCTGTCTCTCTTTCTCTTTCTCTCTCTCTCTCTCTCTCTCTCTGTCAAAAACAATAAAAATAAATCTTTAAAAAGTGCTTACCATAAAAGCACAAATCACTTATTTAATTACATTAGTGTGAATAACTTCTGTTCACCAAAAGACAACTTTAAGAGAAAGGAAACCCAGTTAAGAAGAAAATATTTACAACATGAACAACAGTTAAAATGTTATCCCAAATATGTAAGTATCATCTAAAAATTAGTAAGAAAAAAAAGTAACTATCCCATAGAAAAATGAAGAAGAGCAAATCAAAAGTCTATTTGAAAAGAGGCTATTCAAATGGCCAATAAACTTTTCTGATATTAAAATTCCTCAAAACAATAAATAAGTAAAATACAAATATGAAAAGCGGAAGCCTTCTGACGAATTGGCAAACAGAGAGTGTGAAAGAAGGAAACAGGATATGCCAGGCCTCGGGCTCAAATAACTTGGATGACAGTCAATAAAGCTCCACTACTTTTAAGTGGGATTTTCTGAACCAGTCTCTGTCATCAGTCTATCAGCTTTCCATGAGTCTTCAGAGTTTTATTAAATCTTTCTCCATTCCTGTGCACCACTCCACCCTCAGTCACCAAGCCCAGTTCCTCTGTTGGTGGCTAAGTGTGATCATCCTAAAGGAGGCTTAAGGCTGTTCCTTTTCCCATTAAAAGTGCTTTTGGGGGCTGGACAAAGGTCTGCAGTTGATTTATCAGCTGGTGGAAAGAAAGTGTGGAAAATGTAAATTGCAAATTGAATTTTTCTTGAAGGATGGCTGTTGGCTCGCATTTTCAGGTAGTTGGTTATGATGCTGTCAAATAAAATCACTCACAATAGTGGCTGCGTAGTAATAGCAAATTACCTCATACACTCTTTTAACTCCTTATAAACACTTGCTTGTGGCTTCAGCTAGATCTCCAGTGAGGAAAGCAATTCCAGTCATTCATTTAACCACTTCTCTGAAAGTGAGCTGAATTCTTCATCTGGAATAAAAAAATTTGAAAATTTTATTCTGCAATAGATTTTACTCCAAATGGCCCCAGAAGCACTAATCTTGGTGCAAGAACCTCAACTATAACTTTATTTAGAAAGTCTACTGAGAAAATGAAAGCCTACAAATATTATAATAATAAATAAAGAGGCAATCAGTCTTTGGAAGACTCCAACTCATGTAATAGAAGCTGTTTTACATTTATGTATTTCAAAATACCGTTTTTAAAATAGATCATGTTTTTTTTTAATTCATAAAAACCAATTTTGAATATAGTTTGACTGTACTCCAGTCTAGAAAATCTATTTTTATGCATTACCAATTATTCACATTCATAGATCACAATCTCTATAACTTTGCACACTGACTTATTCATTTTACTTGACAGTAAAAAATACAGCAACCTAAAATATAATAAGTTTGCCTTGGCTAAATGTTTATTCATCTTTCAAGTATGAAAGTGAATGCTGCAGGAAGATGCCAAACAATAGAAAATGTATTAGGGTAATGAGAGAAAACTTAAAGTACTCTCCTAAATGCTCAAAACTAGGCTGTGCCCCTGCAACTGCCTTTGAGGGGAAACTTGAAATGTAGTATTGAATTACAAGCATGTTTGAATTAACATAACTGGAGAAAATACAGAAAATTCTTTGTCCTAATTTTAGAGAAGATAATATATTGTGAATGAAAACACTAACATGAATAGCACTTTTTTTTCATATTATTATAGTTCAAACCCAGAAAGTTGATAGCAACGTATATATGATTCATAATAGTCCATCACTTAAACCTCATGCTGTAGAGAAATCTGTAAGATTATTCCTTGGTAGAACTGCCTGTAGGGGCATATGACATGTGCTGTCACACAGGACCTCAAGCTTAGAAGGGACTCACACTTGACTTAATGTTCTGCTGTCACCGTCTTGAAATTAATTTTTTTTAATAAGAGGCCTGCAGTTTCATTTTGTAGTGGGCCTCACAAACTAGGTAACTCATCCTCTTCCTTATTATAAGAACTGAACTGTGACTTCGGTCACACTTGTTGTCCCTCCACCTCCCACCACCATTATTTTTAAAGATTTATTTTTATTGTTTTTGACAGAGAGAGAGAGAGAGATACAGAGGCAGAGAGAAGGGGGAGGGCCCCGAACAGTCTCCATAGTTGTACATCATTGGTTTTTCCACATAGTTTCATTCCACAGGTGGGCACGAGGCTGCACAGGGCAGGAACTGGGCAGGGGTCTTCACCCTGGTGAGAACTGAACTGGGGGCACTCCCCAGCTCAGCATATGGGTCCACACGGGCCGGGGCTGGGATTCAATCCTCGGTCCCTGGGGCTGCAAAGTGAGCGCTTAACCCACTGAGCCATCCCGGCTTCCCCCCACCACCATTTTTAAAATATTAAGGAAAATAATTTTGGCCATGGCCAAATGAATGTAGAGGTCAATACTTCTTTCTTTCAAACAGTTTCCCTTCCTTTCACCCTCTTCCTCCTTAGATCTTCTCTCCCTAATGTTGACTATTTTCTCCAATATGCAGGTTTACAATTACTGGGCTCTCTAGTCTATGACAGCACACAATGTTTCACGCACTACAGCTTTATAATAAATCTCGATATTTGCTTATACAAGACCCCATCTTCTTCAGAAGCATCTTGGTTATTCTTGGTTCTTTGCTATTCCATGTAAGTTTTTAAATTGTTATGTTGTTGGGATTGTAGAACTAAAATCACTTGATTGATTTGATGATTTTAGGGCAGATTAAAATCAGTCAAGGAGAGATGCACGTACAGAAGAGTCCAGCAGAGCCAAACACAGAGCTTGTGTTGTCCTTACTCATGAAGTCATGAAAGTATCACTTTTCCAGTTTCACTGTGTGACAATATGCACAATGTAACAAAGTGTTATTATCCAGGGAAGCTCAACAGTACCTGCTATTGAGTTCTTACTGGGGCTCCATTACCTAAGCATGATTAATTGCCCATGTGGCTGACCTTGGTCTCCAGTCTCCAGTCTATCCCATCACAACCAAAGTCCCTATCCTAAATCACATTGTTGGTCTTTCTGGTGTAGCCAGCCTCCCCCTAAATCATACTGTTAGACTATCCAATGATCCAAAGCGCCCAGACCAACGAAGACACTCCTATCAGGCATGGCATTCCAAAGATAGAGAGATTACCTCCCAAGAGCCAAGGACAAAGGCCAGCCCTCTTTTGGGGCAAGATTTAAATCTTTACTACATAGAGATGAATATATACATTTACCTTCTAACATAAAAGCAGCTTTGTATTCCTGCAATAAATTAAATCTGATCATAAATTATTTACTTTTTTACACAATTACAGAATTTGGTTTTTTATAAGATTTTATTTAAAATTTTTATGGTAATGAATGAGATTAGGCTGTAAATTTTCTATTTAATATTGTTAGAAAGGAAGCAGAACTTCACTATCTTAGAGTCTCTGGTTGGGTTTGAAAATTAAATGGACATAAAACAGATTAACATGAAGGAAAGCATACAGATATTTACATGCACAGGGGAGCCCCATAGGAAAATGAAGACCCAAAGAAGTGACTAGGCCTAAATGTTGATATACTGGGATGAACATAGCGTAGCCATTGTGGAAAAGTAGCTAAAATGTATGGGGAAGATGACAGGAAGATAAAAGGGTCTTTAATGAGGTCTGTTTGTACAGATTTCTCTCCACCTTGACTCCCATTTCTGGTGATAACTTTCTCCCTCTTGGTACAGGGCACTTTTCATATGGAATTTTTATCTCCTGCTTTTAGGCAGAAAAAAGAAGCTCAGAATGTTCTTCTTGCTTCTGATGTTTTTCATTTGTCTTTGGTTCAAAATAATTCTTAAACTAAAGTGGCAGATTTGGCGGCGGGGGGGGGTGGATTCTGCCACCTTTCACTGTCCTTGCCTAGTTTTGATATCAAGATTATGCTAACCTCGGGGATGCCAGTATGGCTTAGCAGGTTGAGCGCTCATCTTGCAGCTCCGGGGTCCAAGGATCAAATCCTGGCCCCAGCCCGTAAAGACCCATATGCTGAACTGGGATGTGCCTCAGTTTGGCTCTCACTGGGATGAGCCTTCTATGTGGGAGTCCCCCAGCCAGTTTCTGCCCTGCACAGCCCCATGCCCACCTGTGGCATGAAACTATGTAGGAAACTAATGTTGTGCAACTATGAAGACTGCTCTAGGCCCTCTCCCTTCTCTCTGTCTCTCACTCTGTCAAAAACAATAAAACAATAAAAATAAATCTTAAAAAAAAGATAATGCTGACCTGATAAAATAAATTGGAGGGGGTGTTTCCTTTTGGGGGGAAATCTAAAAGAATTCTTGTAAAATTGGAATTATCGGTTATTAAACAGTTGGTAGAACTTATCCTTTCTGTTTGGTAGAAAATGTTAAGGTTTTCTTAAAACTCAAAAATGAGAGTTGAATTTCATCTAATGCTTTTTAATTATCTATTAATATTAACATATCATTTTTCTTTACAATATTAATGTAAATTATATTAATAGGCTTCTAACATTGAACATTTAATATTTCTGGTTTAATGTGTTGTTGGATTTGATTTGCAAATATTTTTATGAAATAATGTTCATAAGTGTTGATATAAGAAATGTACAATACTATAGAGAATACTTATAAAAATGTATTTGTGTCAAAAAGAGGATATGGGGAAGCCAGGATGGCTCAGTGGGTTAAGCATTTGCTTTGCAGCCCTGGGGATGGAGGATCGAATCCCGGCCCCGGCCTGCGCAGACCCATATGGTGAAGTGAGGTGTGCTTCCCATGTGGGAGGCCCCCAGTTCGGTTCTTGCCCCCGCCCCTCAGTTTCGGCCCCTGGCTCAAGGGGGTGTGTCTCCCATGCTGGAGGCCTCCATTCCAGTTCCCACCCTGCGCGGCCCCCACCCACCTGTGTAGAATGAAACCATGTCAAAAACTGATGAAGTTCAACTATGGACCCTGCTCTGGGCCCTCCCCCTTTTCTCTGTCTCTCGCTGTCTCTGTCTCTCTCTGTTTCTGTCAAAAACAATAAAATAAATCTTTAAAAAAAAAAAAAAGGATACACCTGGAAACAAGATCTCAAAGTACTGAGATAAATGCTTCAGAGCCTAATAGTTTGCAGTTCCTTTTATGCATTTGAGGTTAAAACGAAAACATAAGGAAGATTACAGCCACTCTTCATTTAATGATATACCTGTTTAACGACCACTCAAATTAACTACAAGTTTTTCAACTCAGGGAATCCCCTTTCTCAGTCTGTGTGAGTCTTGGAAATTCCATTTTTCAGTCTTTGTCTCATTCCTATCAGTTGGTATTCACTACATAAAGTGTTCACAATCAAGCAACATGACATGTTTTATTTCTAAGTGATAACGATTGAAAAATACATACTCTATAGTAGCACAACATACTGCAAGACATCTGCCTTTAGTGTCCTCACTTATTGACCAGTTCACTTAATGACAGGAATGAAACTCGTTTGTTAAGTAAGGAATGCTTACATGAAGGTGGGATTGGGATTATAGGAAGGTTAAAATTATGTGTTCTCTGGAGGGTGGTTTATTTCAAAGGTGTGTTAACCAAGATACACAGAAACAAAAGACAGGACTCGCTTAAGGCAAAGATAAATATTTTACTAAAAAGTTATATGCCTGAGGCATGGCTATGCACCGTGACCTGCCCAGTTCAGAATTTACTATCAGATTCACCCTGTGAAGTTACGTCCTACAGAACCCTTCTTTGGTCCACAATTTTTATCTTTAATTAATCTTTTGTTATTACCCAAAATATATTAAGTTTATAAAATAAATGTTTTCTTCTTTTTCTATAACTATTTATATAAAATAGAAACAATCTGTTCTTTAAAGATTTTGGTACAATTCACTTATTACATCTTCTGAATGTGATGACTTTGGGGAGTGAAAAGTTTGACTACCAATCCATCATTAATGGATATTGATATTTTTGCATTTTAAAAATATATTTTTGGGGGGGGAAGCTGGGATGGCTCAGTGGGTTAAGCACTTGCTTTGCAGCCCTGGGGGACCGAGTATCAAATCCTGGCCCCGGCCTGTGCAAACCCATATGCTGAACTGGGGTGTGTTTCCCATGCAGGAGGCCCCCAGTTTGGTTCTCACCCCCCAGTTTGGCCCCTGGCTCGAGGGAGCATGCCTCCCATGTGGAAGGCCCCCAGCCCAGTTTCTGCCCTATGTGGCCCCTGCCCACCTGGGTGGAACAAAACCATGTCGAAAGCTGATGACATACAACTACGGAGACTGCTCTGGGCCCTCCCCCTTCTCTCTGTCTCTGTCAGGAACAATATATATATTTTTTTAATTTATTTTATCATTTGAGAGAAGGTGTGAGAGAGACAGAGAGAGGCAGAGGGAAGGGAGGAGGGCTCAGAGCAGTCTCCATAGTTGTACATCATTAGTTGTGACATAGTTTCACTCCATACAGGTGGATGTGCGGCCGCACGGGGCCAAACCAAACTGAGGGCCTCCCTTATGGGAGGTGAGAACCTTCCCCGCCATCCTGGCAGTTACCAGTTGCACCACAGTTCAGTACGTGGGTTTGTACTGGCCAGGGCCGGGATTTGATCCCTGGACCTCATGGTTTGCAAAGCAAAAAGTGTTCAACCTGTTGAGCTATCCCAGAATCCCCAAAAATATATATCTTGAGTCTTGTGATGGCGATTTATATTTTTCTTAAAAATACCTATTTCATCTATGCTTTCAAAATTATTGCCAGAACTTGCCTATTTTATTCTCTTATAATTTAAAAATCCCTAATAAAGCTTACGCTCCTTCATGCCTAATACTGTATTATTTACTTATACCTTCTGTCTTTTTCCTTGATCAAAATTACCAGAATTTTTAGTCTTTTAAAATAACCACTTTTGTATGATCATCTCTATAGGTTTTTTAAAAAGATTTTATTGATTTTTGACAGAGAGAAACAGAGACAGAGAGAAAGGGGAGGGCCCAGAGCAGTCTCCATAGTTGACATTAGTTTTCCATATAGTTTCACTCCACAGGCGGGCACAAGGCTGCGCAGGGCAGGAACTGGGCCGGGAGCCGTCAACATAGGACCCAGCAAGAACTGAACTGGGGGCACACCCCAGTTCAGCATGTGGGTCCACATGGGCCGGAGCTGGGATTCGATCCTCGGTCCCCGGGGCTTCAAAGCGAGCACTTAACCCGCTGAGCCATCCCAGCTTCCCCTCTATAGGTTTTTAACTTTAGTAATTTGTTAATTTATCATTATTATTTTCCATGTTTTTTTCTGTGTGAACAAAAAAGAAGTACAGTAATAAATCATAAATTTCTAACTGAGCAGGTCACATGGGTAGTCACACCCCAGGCATATAACTTCCTTAGTAAAAGGCTTGTCTGTGCCTTAAGCAAGCCCTGTTCATTGTTTCTGTGCATCTAGGTTAACACACTTTTAAATATCTCTTTTCAGACCCATCTTTCTAGAGCAGACTACCCTCAAGAGAACATATATCATCTTAACTACTCCGTAATTCAATCCCCACCTTGCTTTCTTCCATTTTCCCATAATCTTTCTTATGCACCCTTCTCAACCTCAAATGCAAAGAAGAAACTGGAAACTATTATTCTCTAAAGCATTTTAGATCTTGCTTCCCAGTAAATGTAATCAGTTTGGCTCAAATAAACTAAAAAATTCTCTATAGGTTTGGATGTTTCTTATATCAATGACTGTCTTTGGGATTATTGGTAGTTTTGTTCTAACTAAATGAGTTAGGCCATTAATTTTCTATCTTCTTATTTATATTACAGATATGTTTAAATCCATTAATACCCAAATACTACTTTAATTATATTTCAGAAATTTGACACCTGTTTATCAGCAACAAGTCTAAATCCCCTGACTCAGAAACATATGTGTGTGTTTGAGTATCAGCAAAGAGGGCAGGTGGACTAGACCCCAGACAGTGGGATCACAGAGAAAATGGGTCAGATCTTGTAGGGGCTCTTAGGCCTTTGTTATTCTAAGATGGAAAGGCATGGAAGGATTTTGAGCAGCAAAAACACATGATCTAATTCACAAACAGTGAAGTCCACTAAGGCAACCAAACTAGCAACATGTAGGATAATGCTTCACAATCTTCTTAGAAATCCATTTCACAGGCCAAAGGTGGCCCAGGTGACAATAAGGTCATATAATAGAAAGATAGCAGCTTTCCAAGCAGGTAGATCTGAATCCTGGTGTCTCCCAATCTCTAGCTGTGTGTATCTCTGTCCCTTCACACACCTCAATTAAAATTCAAATGGGATAAAATAGAAAAACTACCTGAATACTAGGTGCACAACATATGGTAGCTAATGTTATAACTAGGAAACAGAAAAGAAATTAAGCATGAAGGCAAAAAATTCTAGTCATAAATTAAAACCATTTATGTAGAATATATAAACTTTTAATAATGACGGTATCTTTTATTTTATCATACAAAATAATTCTGCCAACATAAACAATTGTCATAATATGGGCGTCATTTGTACATATCAGCATAGTAACACCATCCAGGTTGTGTACTATAGATGAAAATACACGCTGCTGCTAAGAAATTGAGTTATTATTGGCACCTCCTCTTCCATTTCACTTCCAAACAAAAACAATATTTTGTGTGCACTTGTGTGTTAAATGAAATATTCTTTCTTTCTGTAGAAGAATGAAATACCTAGAAAAAATGTATTTAATAAAATTGTCAGAATGTTCTCATTTGGTTTTGAAATTATTTGGGCTGAATTGAGTCAAAAATCCGCTTTCTTGCTTTAAAGCTTTATTGAAACAATCTGAAATTGATGCCTGATTATTAAGTAACTTAGTTACCTTAGGCCCATTAAAAATAAGGTTACATTGGGGAATGCTGGGATAGCTCAGCGGTTGAGAACTTGCCTCCCAATCTCGAGGTCTGGGGTTTGGTTCCTGGCTCCAGCCCAGCCCCAGTCCTTGCAAACCCCGTATGCTGAACCGGGGACACAACTGGTAACTGCTGAGATGGATCAGCAGCGAAGGTTCTCAGTCTCCCATGCAGGAGGCCCCTGGTTTGGTTCCCCCTCACACAACCCCACATCCACCTATGTGGAAAGAAACCATGTCACAACTAATATTGTAAACTATGGAGACTGCTTGCCCGCCCCCCCTTTTCTGTCTCTCTCTCTCACTCTCTCATCTCTCACCTTCTCTCAAACAATAAAATAAAATGAAAATAGCATAACATTTAGTGACTTTGTATAGGGCTATTTTTCATATATTCATACTGTTGAGTGACAATTCTCCGTGGATCTCAAGTCTGATAGATGGTCTTCTCAATGACTCTATACGTCTTGCAAATAGAGGCATTGATTGCCTGTTGTTACAGACCATCTTTTAAGGGTGTCTGTATAGAGAAAAACCTTGACAGATAAAGAAGGGGTTTCCTACTAGAGCAAAGGACAGGCATGTCTGTTCTCCAGTATAATACATGTAACGTCTCTCTTTGGACCTGTTAGTTATTTTTATAATATTTTTATAATCCGAGTGAATAAAGATGCACTTTTATAAGCTCATGTCATGAGATAATTAGTTCTGAAATGTGAAGGGAAATAAAGACACAAATCAATAATTCTATGATGGTAGACCGTTGGTCCACTGATCACTTTCTCAAAAGCTGATCAGCCCATGGGGATGGAGAAATGTTTATTGTCTGCAGCCCCATTTGTATCGGGTGGGGGACAGGGAGAGGGGTGAGACCCTGACTTGCTACCACATCTGACCTCTTCCTTTCCCACACCTCAGCCACCTTACGTAAGCAGAGGCAAGGTTAAATCTGGGGAATCTTACAGTGGACTGACAAAACCCTTCTAATGCCTTTTGGATGAATCAAGAGATTCAGCAAGTGCCTTTCTCATCTAGAACGTGTCCCCCCAAGTGGTTTGATAGAACAGTAGGGTGGGGCCCCCACCCCCCTCTCACGGGTCTGTTGACCATTACACCTTAGGGTCACACACAACGTGCATTATCTCCCATAACCACTTTAATGTGATAAAAATACCTACCCTGGCTGGTTTGCAAAGCTCCTTCACCTGTTTTGTGTTTGAGCCTCACAACAACACTGTGAGGGCATGCGGTAGAGAGAGCATGTGATTTAAAGTCAGAATTCACTTGTTTGGTAATTCACCAAAAACGTTTTAAGGACCCATCATGTACCAGGTACCACCCAGGTCTCCCAGTGGCCTCCGCTCTTTGGCTCTTAGTAAAGCCTCATCGTTAGCAAGCCTGTCTTGTCTCGAATCCTTTTTTGGCCACATAGCTTTGTTTGAGAGGTGAATGAGGATTGGGTGGCCATAAGCATGGGTGGATTGAGGGGTTTTGTAGCACTTTGATTATGATACTTTCCTGCTGGACTTAGATTAGCAATCTATGTGGATCAATTTGCATATCTCAGCGACTCACAACCTAGCATGCCTAGAGCAGACCAATAGAGTGTGACAATTTGTAAAGTTGTACGTGTGTGTGTAATCAATGATATATTTTTGAAACCAGAGGAGTGCTTAACACTTCCTAGAATGTGGGATTTTTCTGAAACAAGGTATTAGGTGAGGTGACATTTCATATCAACTCTTATAAATTTAAAGAAATCAAAACCATATGAATGATATTTGAGACTAATGATAATCAGAATGTTCTACCTGAAAATACCCAAGAGACTATAATAGCTATAAGCTAATAAATAACATGGAGGATTGGCTCTAAAATCAGCTCATAAAATCATGTATAATAAAAATGTATTTTGCAAATACCTGTAATTACCCATGGAGTATACTGATCAGACTGATTTTTTTAAACAAATGGTGCATTTCCTTTCTTTGTCCGTGGTTGAGAGAGCTTTAAGATCATTCTTGTGTTCTTTCTTTGGGATTCAGAAGTACTGCAGACAGTGTTCTGACTGGACTGCATCCACTGTGTGATTCACTATGGACTGCGTCCATAGTGTCGGTAACACTGAAGAATGCCCGTTTAAGAATTTTCAGTTAACTTAACAAACTTTAAGTATTTGCCCAAGATGCTTTCATTGTACCTTTAAATACTTTCATTATTAAATAAGAGAAGATGAACAATAAGGCTACAGATAGAATTTAATAAACAACAACAAAACAAACTTAAGGAAAGTAGAAACAGGAAAACAATAAGGCTCAAGAGAAATATTAATGAGCTAGAAAGCAAAAAATTGGTTGAATTAATAACTCCAACTGATGTTTCTGAATTAATAAAATAAAATGAAAAAAATCCCTAGAGCTCACAAACTAACCAGAATTAAGCTGACCATACCTACCAAATGGTAGTTTTAAATAGGACAGAAAACAATGTTATGTATAGTCAACCTACTGACACCTTGAATTTAGGCCAGTGAGACTAGGCTGACCGTACGTCTCCATTGTTTTCTATCCCATTTAAAATGGGACATCTGGTCAGTCTAACTAGAATGTAAGTTCCATAAGAATTGGCATATAATGGATTAAGAAAATAGGAGATTGGAAAACAATTTGGCTGTGTGTGTGTGTGTGTGTGTGTGTGTGTGTGTGTGTGTGTGTGTACATATGCGCCTGTGCTTGTAATATTGACATTTGCTTGTTCTTTGAATGAATAGGGGGGAGAGAGAAAATAGGAACCAGTGTGTTATCTAAGGGCCAAGAGTAGTGGTGGCATACATCACTTCTGCCCATATTCCAGCAGCCAGAACTGTTACTTGATTCTTCCCAGCAAAGTGGGTAGGAAAGGCAGTCTTCCGTGTCCAGGAAGAAACTGAAATGGTTTGGTTTCTCTGTGCTAGACAATGCCTGGAGATTATTTTCTTCCCCTCTCAACTCTAAACATGGTCTATCCCTTGATTAGGCATTTTTCATTTTATTTTGTATGGATCTTTTCATGGCATATCTTTCCCAACCAGCAGGTAAAATCCAGAAGAGAAATCACATCTTAAACTTCTTGTCCTAAACAACACCCAGCATGAGGCCCTATATGCTCAAACATTCCTCACTCCCACAGAGTACATTTCAATTTACAGAGTGTCTACACAGGGATTTATTTCATTGTTGATTGCAGAAATGGGCAACCAATATTTCTGTCTTTATGATATACGAATGTTTGGATGAGCTGCAGGTTAAGCAAAGCAATTGTTTCCATTCCATCAGTTCAGCCAGGCCCACATGGATATAACCTCTCTTTCACTACTAAAATAAACTTCGGGGTCATGCTGTAGTCTTCTTTTATTACTGCTGGCATTTTAGTTACCGGTAGATGTTTGTGTTTATATTCATAAGTGAGCTAGGGGTTTCCTTTTGCATGTGTATTATCTTGTCTATGCTTTGCTTCAGGGGTATACAAGTTGGAAACGAGTGACCCAGATGGCAGAGCCACACATAGGAGTCCCCATCTCTGAGTCTCTGCTTCAAGGACAGCTACCAGGCAAGCTGCCTGACCCAAACGGGACTGTGACATGAGAGAGAAATAAGTTTTAATTTTGGCAAGCCACTGAAACTTTGAGACCTTGTTACAGTAGCAAGTATTGCTTCTCCTGACTCAAACCATCTTTTCATCCAGGTCTTACCATCATCCTATGTGACTTTTTTGTTTGTTTGGGTTTTTTTTTTAGATTTATTTTGTTGTTTTTGATAAAGACAGAGACAGAGAGAGGGCGAGGGCTCAGAGCAGTCTTCATAGTTGTACGTCATCAGTTTTCAACATGGTTTCATTCCACACAGGTGGGTGGGGGCAGCACAGGGCAGAAACTGGGAGGGGGCCTCCTGCATGGGAGACACGCCACTGTGAGCTGGAGGCCAAACCGGGGACCTCCCACACATGGGAAGCTTGCTCCAGTGATAACTGAACTGGGGCAACACCCCAGTTCAGCATATGGGTCTGCATGGGCCGGGGCCGGGACTTATCCTCGGACCTCAGGGCTGCAAAGTGAGCGCTTAACCCTCTGAGCCATCCTGGCCCCCCTCCCCCACTTTTTTTTTTTTTTTTTGACAGAGAGAGACAGACAGAGAGAAGGGGCAGGGCCCAGAGCAGTCTCCGTAGTTAACAGCATTAGTTTTCTGCATAGTTTCATTCTGCAGGTGGGTGTGGGACTGCGGAGGGCAGGAACTGGCTGGGGCGTCCCACATGGGACGCTCACCTGGGTGAGAACCGAACTGGGGGTACACCCCAGTTTAGCATATGAGTCTGCATAGGCTCAGGCCAGCGTTTGATCCTTGGGTTCCGGGGCTGCAAGAAGAGCACTCAACCCACTGAGCCATCCTGGCATCCTCCTAAGTGACTTCAAAGCATGAGCCTCCCGGTTCCTCTTAACCTCATTAACCCTCCTCACCCCATTTCTTTCTTGCCATTTATCCTTGAGCTTATCATTCCCTAGAGCTTCTGTTCCTTAACAAAATCCCAACAGCCACTCTCTCCCACAACTACCTTTCCCTGCCGTGCAGCCATTTCCTTGTGCTTCAGGACCCTCAGGATGTCTTACCCACTTTTCTGTTAATACCCTTCCTGCCTTCCCTCCCTCCCCTACCCATCTGTATTAGTCAGTTCAGGTAGCCATAACAAAATACTGTAGACTGGGCTCAAACACAAAAACTTATTTCTCACAATTTTGAATTTGGATTTTAAGAGCTGCAATTTCAATATCCTGGTATGAAAATTACTGAGATATAGACTGACCTAGGAAACATTTTTAAAAAGAAAACTGTTAGCGCAATATTTCACCAATGCCAGTGCCTGTTTAAATTAAATATGTAAATGTCTATCAATGCTATTCTTCTATAATCATATTTTTAAAAAGTAATTTAACCAATAAGAATAAAAAATAAATTAGGGAAAAGAGTGCCATGATTTAAAAAGAAAAATAAATTCTGCAAGAAGTTCTTGTCTTTAGAGAAAGAGATAGGTTAAGAGAATGCTCTGTTGTGTTAAAACTTGGTTATCAAATTCAAATGCTTTAGAGAAGGATTCTTATTCTGTGTACCACAAAATACATAGTTCTGCATTAGGGACATATGACTTTTAATGTATGAATTATTTTTGACTGGCTAATCATTAAACCAGTAATTCTTAATTTTTAAAACTACTCTAAGACTGGGAAACTGTACCAAGAACCAGCCTGGCTGAACGAAGTCCCTGAGTTTGAGCAGTGGGAATTAAAGACCCACAAAATTGTCAGCCGGTTGTCCTCAACAGGAGCAGCCCCGAATAGCTTTATTGCTTGCTGTATATAGCAGAAGTTAACATCAGTACAAGGAATAGGGAAGAGATTAAGAGACATTGCTAAAGTACAGGGTGGGTTATTCATTAGCATGGCAGATTTCTTATCAGGAACAAGCAGACCCTTCCCCATACATATCTTTTTAACCCCGGGCCTAGTAACCAATCAGCTGGTCTGGCCTTCATGCGAAGCTGCACGTACACATTCTTTTCTACAGATAATCACAAGGGGAGGTGAAGGGGGCGGGGGGGGTTGAGGCCTTGCCATCCAGGCCCCAGGTCGATCCTTCCTGGGAGGTCGAGGGAGCCGAGGCCCAAGCCATCAGGCCCCCAGAAACCTTTCCGTTCAGGCTCCTGACCGGCTCCCAACAGGAAACATTGAGTTAATGTAGTTTCTGTTACTGCTTTTAAGAGCTTTTTAAAACCAAGGATTTAGAAGGAAAACACCTGGATTAAATTCCCAGACCTACAATGACTGAGGAACTCCATGCATTGTGCCCATTAGTCAAGTAATATGTACTGCCATATATATTTTTTAAATCTAAGTAACGGTGTGCTAATGATCTCCATGTTTTGCAAACCTAGTTTAAGATTATGTCGTTATTTCTCAGGAACATAATAACTATCAGCTATCATGATCCTGAATATGAGTTATGATGATATTATGGGGTATTATATGACACCTAAAGAAACATTTAAGGCTAGGCAAAATGGAGGCCAAGTGCATTCAGTGTGATTATGTCCCTTCTCCCCTCCCTTATAATGACATTTACTGAAATGGCAGCCGCCTTAGAAGTAACACAGAGGGGTAATCCCTACTGGTCACATACCACTTAAGAAAGCCTGGTGCTAGCAATGGTTAAAATTTAATATTAGAAATTGAACTGAAAGATAAAACATATGTTTTTATTCTATAAGTAGCATAATTAGCAGACTATGAGATTCTAAAGAGTATATTAGGTAGGAGAGTATTACTAAAGCTTTTCTCAACTAAAACTAAAATTATTATAAAACAGGTAGTGATTTGATTAAGGAGAAAGAGAGGAAGGAAGGAAGGAAGGAAAGAGTGAGAAAGAAAAAAGAAAGAAAGAGAGAGAGAGAGAAAGAAAGAGAGAAAGAGAAAGAAAAGAAAGATGAAAGAAAAAATGAGGCAGACAGTGAGAGGGAGAAAGAGAAAAGAAGAAAGGACGGAAAAAGAGACATGCAAAAAGAAGGGAAAACATTAAAAAGAACTCACTGAACAGCTGATGCCATATTCAGTGTTTTTTTCCCTCCCATGATAACAAAATCAAATATTACACTATAAACATGAATAATATGAATGAACACAAATTCTGCTTTGCTGTCAAAATGACAATGCTGCTCCTATTTTCAGAAATACTAATTTTTATTGGACACATTTAATTTTATACAGCCGTCTATAAATACTTTGTGGAAGTTGCCAGAACGTGAGTTGAATGTGAACACTTAAAATGCTGAATTACTCTTAATATATCTGTGAGCATAAAGAAGAGCACATGGGCCAAATAGCTGCAAGTACCCACCTTTTGGCCCAGCTATCAAGGTGCTGCTAGACCTGGCATGTGCAGGCTATGCTCTCAAAATTGTTTTTCCAACAGAAATGTTAGGCTTATGATGAGTATCTTCAATCTTAAAGGGTCTTCCTGGTGGCTAATCGTATCTTTTCCTGAAAGGAAAGCCAGGACCAGAGAACCAGTCTGTTGTCTATGCTGGTTTGATTCGGACAAGCTCAGATGTGGATGTGACCCTGAGTTCATCAAAAGTTCCCCAATGCAATGACCAGCATTGTTAATTTTTCTACTACAAGGGAGGAAAAAATGGTGTCAGTAAATTGTCTAAGGACCCAGGTGCAGGTGACTATTTTGCTGACCACCGGTAGAGGGAGAAAGATGGGCCAAGCACAGATTTTGGATCAAGGCACATAGGATGACATCTCATCTGGACTACCTGCTAGCTATGTTATATAACCTCAGGCAATTTTTCCCCTCTGAAAATAGGTCTGTTGGTGCCTACCTCACAAAAGGATAGCATACCTCTTTGTAGTGATGAAAGCCACATGCCAGCACTGAGCCAAGCTCACTGACCAGTCATCAGGGCCCACAGCAGTCACTCTTTGCAACTCTTAGGTGCTGCTGCTCAGATTTTGATGACTGGCTATTTTTATTAATGAAGCTAAAAATTATAAGGTCTTTTCCTAACACCGAGTGATGTCTGGATGCCTGCTGGCAGCACAAGTTATAGCAATACTTACTTACTTAATTAATTTTTTTTAAGATTTATTTTTATTATTTTTGACAGAGAGAGAGAGGAAGAGAGAAGGAGGAGGGCTCAGAGCAGTCTTCATAGTTGCGCTTTATTGGTTTTCTACATAGTTTCATTCCACAGGTGAGCACAGGGCTGCACAGGGCAAGAATGGAGCCAGGGGCCTCCCACATAGGAGGCGTGCCCCAGTGAGAACCGAACTGGGGGCACACCCCAGTTCAGCATATGGGTCCAAATGGGCCAGGGCCAGGATTTAATCCTTGGACACCGGGGCTGCAAGACGAGTGCTCAATCTGCTGAGCCATCCTGGCATCCCCTATTTATTTTTTAAAGTGATTCCTGGTTGCACCCTGGCTTCTCCTCCCCACCTAGAATCTTCACCTGCACCAGTACTCCCAGGGCTCATGAGGCTGGTAGGCGGTGAGCAGCTCTGTAAACTTAAGCCTCTGTCTGTTACATTGTAGTTTCTCAGCAACATGCATCTCTCCTTCTGGACTGTGAGGTAGAGCCCACATGCACTCATCCACCTCCTACCAAATTCAGAACATTAATAATGAATCAAAAAATGTAGGCTTTGCCCAAGAAGCCAATTAAAGCATAGTCAAGGACTTTGAAAGCAGACAAACTTGAGTTCTGATCTGAACATCCTACTAAGTAGCCACATGGCCTTGGGTGAGCTATTAATTTCTTCCAATTTTCTCCTGTGTAAAATGGAGCAACAGTATGTTTTTGTCTAGACTCAATGAAACAATGCGTATGAACACTGGCTCTACCACTGCCCGGCTAGGTAACCCTGGGCAAGTCTCTTAGTCTCTCTGTGCTTCAGTTTGCTTGTAAGTCAAGTGACTTTCACAGAGATCCCTAACTCACAGGCTGTCATGAGGATTAGCTTATGGAGAGCCCTGAAGATGGTGGTTAGCACATAGTAAGTGCCCCCAAAATGTTAGCTATTCATTTTTCATTATCACTTCTTATTCATTGATGTCACTATTAATAGCCAGAAATTAGGTTCGTGAGCTAACAATGGCACAAACCTGAAAAAAATGAATTAACACTGTAGAGCATAATATGGCAAGAGGAGGAACCTACTGAAAACAGTGTTGGGGATGCCAGGATGGCTCAATGGGCTAAGAGCTCACTTTGCAGCCCCAGGGACTGAGGACTTAATCCTGGCCCCAGCTCGAGTGGACCCATATGCTGAACTGGGGTGTACTTCCCATCGGGAGCCCCAAGTTTGGTTCCCACCCTTCCCCCTTCGATTCCTGGCTGGAGAAAGTGTGCTTCTCATGTGGGAGGCCCCCAGCCCAGTTTCCGCCCTGTGCAGCCCTGCCCACCTGTGTGGAATGAAACCACATCATACAACTATGGAGACTGCTCTGGGCCCTCCCCATTCTCTCTGTCTCTCTGTCTGTCTGTCAGAAACAATAAAATAAAGCTTAAAAAACAAAACAGAACGGTGTGTTGATCCTGTTCTCTTGGGTTTAGTAATGTGTGGATTCTCACTGGAAAGGAAAGAGGGGTCCAGGTGGAAGAGAGGAACAGTAGCTATTCTGGAAAACATTAATGGAGATAAGAGGGCCACTCAGTGGACGTGACCCACCCATGAGCCACTGAAACTGGCCTAGTTGCCACTTCTGAAAACCATTATCATTTTGCATTTCACAGTTTACAAAGCACTTCACATCCAATATCACAATTTGAGTGGCTAACCCTTATGTTCTGTACTCCACCCACTTCAGATTGTTTCTTTTGCCTGGTTTTCTCTGTGACAATATAATTTTTTCCTCATACCAGGAACTGAGTCAGAAAATACATTGCCATGGAAGGTGCTGGAAGTTTCCACTTACTGACAAGGAGAACAGCTAATTGGACTGTCAGACTGCGTGACCTCCATGGGGGTCTTCTTTGGCTGCACTCAGGTATCGCTGAGTAAACACAGCACCTCTGCTGTTTATCCACTAAGGCAGTCAGAATTCCTCTTGACAGAACTCAATTCCAAAAACACCTGCTCCAAAGGTAGGTGACAGCTTATTAAACGTGTGTCAGTCCTGCTGCCTGTTACCTTTAAAGCCCAGTCTGATCCTTCCAGGCCCTTCACACATGCTAATTGGCATTATTCTGTTAGCAGATGCTGGGAGGAGACAGATAAGATAGGCTTCCTGCTTTTCAGCATGACATCATTTCATAAATACCAAACAGGAGGCCTCAAGCAAGTGGAAAATATATGAGAAATGGGCACTTAGGTGTGTTTAGATAGTTTATTCATCATTGAATATGGCCAAACCATTCTTATGTTCTTTGCCGGGGATAAAGAACAACATCCCAAACTATGGGACAAAGCAGAAAATGTGCCACATGCAAATCAATCATATCGTCAACAGTGTGTGCCTATGGTGGCCTTTCCTCACATCAGGAGTTCATTACAGTGGACAAGTCCTCCAGCTTCTTCCAAGCTTGCTTCATTCACTAGATAAATATTTGCTGCGCCAGGTTCTGTTCTCAGCACTAGGAATATTAATACAACACCAAGCAAATATTATAAACAGCCCTCATGACACTTCCATAGTAAGTAAAATAGATGTCAGATGGTGATGAAAAATAAAACAGAAAGGGGGGTAGGGAAGGTGGCCTTGGGGCGGGAGGGGTGGAGGAGGCAATGTTTATGAAATCTCCACATGTGCCTTCAGAGAGTAGTCAGAGATTGCGAGACACTGCGTCTGAAGGTTCTGAGCAGAGGAAGGGCATGAGCGGCTTATGAATAGGGTCAAGGTGGCTGCAGTTTAAGAATAGACCCTAGGAAGGCCAGAATGGGGGTAGGGGGAACAGAGAGGCCACTGCAATAGTCCAGTGAAGAATGCTGGTGGCTTGGACGATGAGCACAGGTAGTGAGAAGCAGTTAGACCTCAATATATGTTGAAGATAGAGCCAAGGGAATTTTCCCACAGATCAGAGATAGGGTGTGACACCAAGGTTTGGGGTCTGAGCAAAAATAGAGTTGCCATTTAACCAAGATGAGAAAGACCATGGGAGGAAACACGTTTATGCAAAACCCAGGAGGCATTTCTAGGTCAAATATAAACACATTGCATGGAAATGCCCACAGTATAGTAATAAAGTGCTCAGCGCCTAGCACTTTTCAGGGGTTGTTGATGCCCTCAAGAGAGAAAGCGTGTGGGCTGGAGGCCTAGTTTCTATGGCTGGGTGTCTTTAAGGTGATTTGATAGCAAGTAATAAACATATGAGGGCATCTGTAATGTATCCAGCCATGTAACCAGTCTCGTTATATTGATAGTGGCTGGATTTTTTCTGGACAGCCTTTGTATGTTCTAAGCATCTTCTAGAAATAAGTACAGAAAAATCCCCCCATAAATGTGTCTGTCTCCATCTCCTTTAAATCTTTAGACCCTGGGGGAAGAAGGCTTCATTGCCTGGCAGGATTCCTGGCAACTGCCCCTAAATTCAAGAAGTGCCTGGGATGTCTGCCACTGGTAGATGACTCTCCCATCTCTCTGAGCATGCGGTACTTGAATCAAATGTAGTTAGAGAATACCCTAAGTGGCAAACAGCTGAGGAGTTGGTCAGCCACCTCATCGCTATGAGTAGAAAACTCTCTAAAGAGCAATGCCTGAGTCCAGCTCTTTAGGAAAATCTCAGATCCTATCTGGGGCGGCATATGATTTCATTTTCAAAAACGCTGCCAAATTTCGGGATGCTTAATGTTGACCAATTAAGGGAAAAAAAGTATTTAACATTTGTTATTTAAGTCATTACATACCAGATAGCTAATTAAAGTTGTTTTCAAGGTCCTTATTACAGATTTTATGCTATAATTAATAATGTGATTTTTCAATTAAATCCTTATATGAATAAGATTTATGAACACACATAGTTCCTGAAAATATTGGCCCATGATCAAGAACTACATTTCCTATGGGTTTTAGGAAAATACCAAATACGTTATTATAAATGGTTGCTTAGGGGAGATATTTGCTATGTTCTCTGCTGATTTGAAGTAGGTCAGATTGAGAGTTGACGGCTTCCCTGAGGTTGCAATTAAGTATGAATATTAAAAAACTGAGAACAAATAAAAAATAAACTTCTCTTAGGCTTTCACATCGCAGGCATTTCATTACGTTTCCACCTCAGGCAAGATGCCTTTCTTTGGGACAAGAGATATAATTTAAAAAATAGATTTAAAAAAAAGACAAAACGGTGCAATGGCTCTGTAAGTTCAGACTTTTAGAAAGATTCACTCAAGCATGAATGCTGAGGAGAAGAATTTAATCAAGCAGAGTTGGGGCAAAAATGCACACAAATACACAATAAGCAGCCTGAACTGTTGTAATTTAATTTTGCAACTCAGTCTGATGCATTTGTTTTTTCCCTTGAAAATCACATCTTTCTTTCTCTTTTCCACCCCAATCATTCACTCTTATAAAATTGGCTTAGTCAAATCAATATCTAGGCTAACAATTCAAATTTAATTGCAGTGAGGCTTGGATAAACATTCGCTCTAAGACATTTCTTGGTCTATAGAGTAACAACTGAATTAAATAGGATTATTTCATCATCACCGCATTAAACCCACATTGTTACACAAGAGAAGCTAAATATTTCTAACCTTTTAGCCTATAAATATGCTATAAGCATTTGCATGAGCCAATTTAATGTTTCCTTCTTGAAGAGCTATGAAATAGGACTACATTACCATTACGTTTTCAGTGCAGAGTATAGAAAGTAAAATGAGGAAGTTTCACCCTGGACTTTCCACAGAGATCGACCCCATTATAAGCACCAGTGCCCTTGTTTCCTACAGCCACTTCAGTTAAATCCCCACAGAGCCAGCGCACATTCGCTGTCTCACCTTTCACTGTGTCGACATGTCTCACAGTGGAAAACAAACTAGACCTCTCTAAACATAGAGACCTCCTGGAAGCCTCTGCTCCAGCATTTGGTCTTCTAGGATTCTCCCCTCACCTCCCTGTTTTGAGCATTTCTAGATCAGCATGCTTGCTTCACGATAAAACTCTGCCTGTCTCTCTTCTAAGCCTGAGAGTAGCTTGATCATCTTTGGTCTTCTGGTCAAGTTCAGGGACTGCCACATAGTAGGCATTCAGTACCGTGTGTTGAATAAATGAATGATTATAAATGAAAAGGTAAGGCATACAAACACCTACTATGTGCTCGTTGCTGGATATACGCATAGAAGACATATTCTCTAGTAGCTGAGGAGCTGTTCATGAAAATGGAGTATGTAGAGAGGCAGAACAATAAAAGCCAGCATTGATTAAGGGTCAAAGACTGAGCTGCCAGGACTAGGGGGAAGCCGCTGCAGGACAAGTCTATGAAGCAGAATCTGGAAGGCAGGGCCAGACCACTGAAGGAAAAGTAGCCTGAGACCAGATAAAATGAGGCTAAAAGCAAAGGGGCCGTGATCAGGAAAGGCCCCTTATGGAGCTGAAAAGCATGATAATTTAGTGTATTATAGTACAGACAATAAGAAACCAGGTTCTGATTTATCCAGACCAAGTGGAATCCAAATCCTGACTCGGTCACTACATGTTCTTTGGGCAAATCACTTAACATTCTTAAGCCCCAGTTCTCCCATCTGTAAAATGGATGTAAAAATAATAACTTCTTCATAGAAATGAGAAAAAACATAAAGCATGGAGCTTACATATAAAAATGTTATCATTGTTATTGGTATTATTCTCATTCCTCAAGACAGAGCCAAGATACATTCAGAAGGCGTCATCATAATTGTGCTGGAGAAGAGTTTTGTGGCTGTGAGTGTAGGATCAGTGTGAAGTTTTAAGGCCACTTTCTCCTCTAGATTTGACCACAGATGATAACAGATCAGCAGTAGAATTTTAAATGGAATCCCTGGCGTTCATATCAGAGCACTATTAACTAGCTTGCCACACCTTCCTATGATACTGGCTTTCGGAAGGTAAAGATCCCAGCTACCGCAGCTTTCAGGGTGTCTATCGCAGGGGTGGCCAACTTTTCTGTATATAAGATCTACTTTTTATCTTAAAAGTGTGTCGCGATCGACTTGTTGTCATAGGCGTAGTCTAAGGGGAAAGAAGGGGTGTGAAATGCATACTATGTTTATACACCGTGTTTCAGTATAAGGTGCATTCCAGCGAGGTATGGGTAGATAAGTAAAATATATGTTCAAAACTATTTTTTATTTTTTAAATCACTTATTAAGTTTTCGAGATATAGGCTCATGAAGAAAATAAATTTCCAGACCCAACTTTTGATAGCAGCATTC
>PVKE010023986.1:0-24177 GCA_004027555.1 Craseonycteris thonglongyai | reverse complement strand
AGAAAAACAGACCCACGGACCAATGGAACAGAATTGAAAACCCAGAAATAAACCCACAAATTTATGGACAGATTATTTTTGATAAAGGATCAAAAAATATACAGTGGGGAAAAGAAAGCCTCTTCAGTAAATGGTGCTGGGAAAATTGGAAAACCACATGCAAAAGGCTGAAGGTGAACTGCGATCTCTCACCATATATCAAAATTAACTCAAAATGGATTAAAGACCTCCAAATAAGAAAGGAAACAATAAATTGCATAGAAGAAAACTTTGGCACTAAACTTATAGACCTGGGATTCAGGGAGGACTTTATGAATCTGACCTCAATGGCAAGGGAAGTAAAAGCACAAATAAACAAATGGGACCTCATCAAGCTAAAAAGCTTCTGTGCTGCAAAGGAAACCATCAACAAAGCAAAGAGGCAACCAACCAACTGGGAGAAAATATTTGCAAACAATGCCTCTGATAAGGGGCTAATATCAAAAATATACAAAGAACTTATACAACTCAACAAGAGAAAAACAAGCAATCCAATTAAGAAATGGGCAGATGACCTTAACAGACACTTCTCTCGTGAAGACATACATATGGCCAACAGATATATGAATTAGGGAGATGCAAATAAAAACCACAATGAGATACCATCTTACACCTGTTAGAATGGCTATAATCAACAAGACAAGGGATAACAAGTGCTGGAGAGGCTGTGGACAAAAAGGAACCCTCATACACTGCTGGTGGGAATGTAAACTGGCACAACCACTATGGAAGGCTGTAGGCTGTGTGGAGATTCCTCAAAAACTTACGAATGGAATTACCATATGACCCAGCCATCCCACTACTGGGCATCTACCCAAAAAACCTGAAAACCTTAATCTTTAAAGATGTTTGTACCCGCATGTTCATCGCAGCACTGTTCACAGTGGCCAGAACATGGAAAGAACCAAAATGCCCTTCGATAGATGACTGGATAAAGAAGATGTGGTACACTTACACAATGGAATACTACTCAGCGATAAGAAATGATGAAATACAGTCATTTGTGGCAACATGGATGGACCTAGAGACCATCTTATTGAGCGAAATAAGTCAGAATGAAAGAATCCGGAAAAATATGACCTCACTTATAGGTGGAATATAAAACTGAATGTTACAAAGACACAGAGACCTATGGACACACTCAATAACTTGGTGATTGCCTGAGGGAAGGGGAGGAGGGGGAAGAGAGAGAGGGAGGGGAGGGGGTAGAAGGCACCAGCATTATGGACACACTCAATGGTTTGGTGTTTACCTGGAGAGGAGGGAGGAGTGGGGAGGGAGTGTTGTGGGAGGAGGGGGTTGTGGACACCAGATATATGGTGGTGGAGGGGGACCTGATTCTGGGAGGTGGGCACATAATGCGATGCATGGGTGATGTGATGTGGACTTGTGCATCAGGAAACTATGTGGTGTTGCCAACCAATGTCACCCCATTAAATTTAACAAAATATAAAAAAAAAAAAAGGGTGTAAAGGACATATTCTCTCATTTGCATTGCTTTTAACCTGCTTCCATTTGCTAGCTTACAAATAAGCAGAAAATTATACAAATAAAATTAGTACAGAAATAAAAAAAAAAAAGGTATATCAAAACACAAAATAATAAAGCACCTCTTGTATGGTGCTTGGTAGAGAATCTGTTTTCCATTGCAATACTTCAACACAGAAGGTATAATACATGTGTAAATGTGGGTGTTAGTTTTAGCACCCAGAAGGATGGCAGGCTATTAACAGTTTAATTTGTTTTCCTGTTTAGAGATATGTATATACATATTTAAAAAGTGTGCAAATAATAGAATATGTGCTTTTTGTATCTGAATTTTTTTTGTGTATCATTATGTCTATTGTAAAACAGGCAATCGTGTGGCTGCATGTAGCAATTATTTGTTCTTTTTTTCAGTTATATAGTATTCAGTTATGTTGGCATTTGACAACTTATTTATCCATTCTATTGCTTTTGAACATTTGGGTTATTTCCAGGTTTTGGCCAATCGTAAAAAAGCTTGTATAAAGGCCAGAGGCATTGGCAGAAAATATTCAATGTAATGAAAAACAAGGATCCACAACCAAGGCTATTTTACCCAGTAGGCCTATCATTAAAAATCAAATAACATTCTCTTTTGGTGCACATGGAACATTCTCAAGAATAGACCACATGATGGGACACAAAGCTAGCCTCAGCAAATTTAAGAAAATTGAAATCATACCAAGTGTATTCTCTGATCACAAAACTTTGACATTGAATATCAACTACAAAAAGAAATCAGGAAAAAAACACATATACATGGAGATTAAACAACATGTTACTAATGGAAGAGATTAAAAAATACATAGAATTAAATGACAATGAAAACACAACATACCAAAATTACTAGGATTCAGTAAAAGCAGTAATAAGAGGGAAATTTATATCGTTACAGGCCTATATCAAGAAATAAGAAAAATCACAAGTAAACAACTTAATATCACACCTTCAAGAAATTTAAAAAAGAACAAAAAACACCCAAAGCCAGCAGAAGTAAGGAAATAACAAAAATTAAAATAGAACTACATGAAATACAGAAGAGAAAAACAATACAAAAAATTAATGCAACAAAAAGCTGGTTCTGTGAAAAAAAGTTAATAAAATGGACAAACTTTTGGTTAGGCACACCAAGGGAAAAAGAGAAAACACACAAATGATCCAAATTAGAAATGAAAAAGGGGAAATTACAACTGATACCACAGAAATACAAAGGATCATACAGAAAGGTATGAAGAACTATATGCCACTAAAATTTTGCAACCTAGAAGAAATGGACAAGTTTTTAGAAACATATAGTCTCCCTACATTGAATCAAGAAGAACTGGATAACCTACACAGACCAATCAACAATCAGGAAATTGAAACAATCATCCAAAACCTCCCCAAAAGCAAGAGTCCAGGACCAAATGATATCACTAACGACTTTTACCAGGCATTCAAAGAGGAATTATCACCTATCCTCCTCAATCTTTTCCAAAAATTGAAGAAGCAGCAATACTTCCCAACTCAGTCTATGAGGCCAACATTACCCTAATACCAAAGCCTGGTAAGGACATTACAAAAAGAGAAAACTAGAGACCAATCTCTCTGATGAACACCAATGCAAAAATCCTAAACAAAATACTAGCAAATAGAATACAATAATGCATTAAAAAGATTATACATCATGATCAAGTGGGATTCATCCCAGGGGCACAAGGATGGTTCAACATATGCAAATCAATCGATGTGATACACTACATAAACAAAATAAAAGATAAAAACCATATGATTATATCAATTGATGCAGAAAAAGCATTCGACAAGATACAACATCCACTTATGATCAAAACACTTAATAAAATGGATATAGAAGGAAAGTACCTCAACATAATAAAGGCCATATATGACAAACCCTTGGTGCATATCATATTGAATGGGAAAAAACAGAAATCTTTTCTTCTAAAATCAGGAACAAGACAGGAATGTTCCCTGTTACCACTACTATTCACTATAGTGTTGGAAGTTCTAGCCAGAGCCATCAGGCAGGAAAAAAAAATAAAAGGCATCCAAATTGGGAATGAAGAAGTTAAATTGTCACCTTTTGCAGCTGACATAATCCTTTATATAGAAAACCCTAAAGACTCCACCAGAAAATTATTACAAACAATAAATGAATATAGTAAAGTTGCAGGATACAAAATCAAAGTACAAAAATCCGCAGCATTTTTATATGCAAACAATGAAACTTCAGAAAAATAAACGAGAAAAACGATACCGTTTGTGATCAAAACAAAAATAATACAATACATAGGAATAAACTTAACAAAGAATGTGATGGACTTATCCATGGAAAACTATAAGACACTATTAAAAGAAATTGAAGAAGGTATAAAGAAATGGAAAGATATTCCATGTTCATGAATTGGAAGAATAAACATAGTTAAAATGGCCATATTACCCACAACAATATACAGATTTAATGCAATTTCAATAAAAATCCCACAGACATTATTTCAAAAAATAGATTTAAAAAAATTATTAGATTCATATGGAACCACAAAAGACCCCGAATCGCCAAAGCAATCATCTGAAAAAAGAATAAGGGTGGAAACATCATGCTCCCTGACTTCAGTCTATACTACAAAGCATCAATAATCAAAACAGTGTGGTATTGGCAGAAAAACAGACATACAGACCAATGAAACAGGATCAAAAACCCAGAAATAAACCCACAAACATATGGACAGATAATCTTTGACAAAGGAACAAAAAATATACAATGGAGAAAAGAAAGCCTCTTCAGTAAATGGTGCTGGGGAAATTGGAAAACCACATGCAAAAGAATGAATCTGGACTGTGAACTGTCACTGTACACCAAGATTAACTCAAAGTGGATTAAGGACCTTCACATAAGACCTGAAAATATAAAGTTCATAGAAGAAAGCATTGACACTAAACGTAAAGGCCTTGAGTTCAGAGAGCACTTTATGAACTTTACCCCAAAGGCAAGGGAAGTAAAAGCAAAAATAAATGAATGGGACTATATCAAATTAAAAAGCTCCTACATAACAAAGGAGACCATTAACAAACTAAAAAAGAAACCAACCAAATGGGAGAAAATATTTGCCAACAATGCCTCTGATAAGGGGCTAATATCTAAAATATATAATGAACTCATAAAACTCAACAACAAAAAACAAACGATCAAATTAATAAATGGGCAGAAGACCTAAACAGACACTTCTACCCAGAAGACATACAAACAGCCAACAGATACATGAAAAAATGCTCAGCATCACTAGCAAGTAGGGAGATGCAAATTAAAACCACAATGAGATACCACCTCACACCTGTTAGAATGGCTATAATCAACAAGACAAGGGATAACAAGTACTGGAGAGGCTGTGGAGAAAAAGGAACCCTCATACACTGCTGGTGGGAATGTAAATTGGTACAACCACTATGGAAGGCAGTATGGAAATTCCTCAAAAAAAACTAGGAATGGGATTGCCATATAACCCAGTGACCCCTCTTCTGGGTATCTACTCAGAAAACCTGAAAACTTAATCCACAAAGATATATGTACCCCAATGTTCATCACAGCACTGTTCACAGTGGCCAAGTCATGGAAACAACCAAAATGCCCTTTGATAGATGACTGGATAAAGAAGTTGTGGTACATTTACACAATGGAATACTACTCAGCAATAAGAAAAGATGAAATATAGCAATTTGTGACAACATGGACAGAGACTGAAAACATCTTATTAAGCAAAATAAATCAGACTGGAAGAAGAAAGAAACATATGCCCTCACTCACAGGTGGACTCTAAAACTGAAAGTAACAAAGAAACAAAAACTCACAGACACAGCCAGTGGTTTGGTCATTGCCTGGTCATTGCCTGGGGGTGGGGAGGAGTAGGTGGCAGGGGGAGGGCTGGGGGGCATGAGGAGGGAGCATCAAATGTAAAAAATAATAATAAAATTTTTTTAAAGTGTGAAGATGGATACAATTGTAAGTTCTTATTCAGATGCAAATGTATAGCCATGTGCAAAATGCAAAGTACTCTGAAACCATGAAGAAGTTGGGGGTGGCCCATCAGGTCCAGGGAAGAAAGTGGGGAGCTGTAAAAATATATATATATATATATATAAATAAAATCAAAGGATAGGGGAAGCTGGAATGGCTCAGTGGGTTAAGCGCTTACTTTGCAGCCATGGGGTCTGAGGATCAAATCCTGGCCCCATCCTGCGCAGAACCATATGCTGAACTGGGGTGTGCCCCCAGTTTGGTTCTTGCCAGGGTCCATGCGGGAGGCCCCCGGCCTGGTTCCTGTCCGTGCCCACCTGTGGAGTGGAACTATATAAAAAATTAATGACATACAACTGTAGAGACTGCTCTGGGCCCTCCCCCTTCTCTCTCTGTCTCTCTTTGTCTGTCTCTGTCTGTCAAAAAAACAATAAAAATAAATCTTAAAAAAAAAAAATCAAAGACCGATTAAAAGTTTCTCAGATAAGAAAAGCTAAAGGAGTTCATCACCACCACAACCACAACAGTATTACAACAAATATTAGAGAGATTTAAGTCAGAAATTAAAAGATAAAACGTATAAATAATGAAGTGGCAATAAGTACACATCTATCAACAATTACTTTCAAGTGAATGGATTAAATGCTCGAATCAAAAGATAGGGTGGTTGAACGGATAAGAAAACAAAACCCTTACATATGCTGCCTACAAGAAACTCAATCACATACAGACGGAAACTAAAAGAATGAAAAAGTTATTTCATGAAAATGGAAAAAAAGAAACAAGCAAGTAATATACTGAGGTAGCAATACTTACACCAGACAAAATAGACTTTAAAACAAAGACTACAACAAGAGACAGGAGGAGCCAGTAATCCCACTTCTGGGTATTGGTGCAAAGAAAGCCAAAAAGTGAATTTGAGGGGGCCTGTGCATCCACGTGTTCATTTCACCACTGTTTTCAATAGCCAAGATGTGGAGGCAGCCTGGGTGTCTGTCTGTGGATGAACAGATAATGAGGATGTGGTACATATATACAATGGAATATTGCTTGGCCATGGATGGGAATGGGTTCTTGCCATCTGCTGCAGCATGGATGGATTTAGAGGGTATTGTTCTGAGTGAAGTTTGTCAGATAGAGAAAGACAGATGTGATGTGATTTCATTTATATGTGGAGTCTAGAGAATAAAATGAACAAACAAAACAGAAACACATTGACAGATACAGAGAAAATGTTGAGGGTTACCAGATGAGAGGAAGGTTGAAGGTGTGGGTGAAGAAGGGGAAAAGATTAAGAAATGCAGAGTGGTTGTTACAAAGTATTCATGTTATGTAGACCATAGCATAAAGAATAGTCAGTAACATCGTAATAACTATGTACGGTGAGATGGGCACTAGATTTATCGGGGTGATAGATGGGAGGGGGTGGGGGGCAGGATGAAAAAAGGTGAAGGCATTAAGAAGTACAAATGAGTAGTTACAAAATAGCCATGGGATGTAAAGTAAAGCATAGAGAATATAGTCAATGATATGGTAATAACTATGTATAGTGTCAGGGGGATCACTAGTCAGGGGAATCACTTCTTAAATTATCTAAATGTCTAATAACATGCTGTACACCTGAAATTGATATTAAATAATATTAAGTGTCAATTGTAATTGAAAAATTAAAAAAGGTGAAAGGAAATAAGAGGTCCAAATTTCCTGGTATAAAACAAATAAGTCATGAGGATATAATACACAGCATAAGGAATATAGTCAATAATATTATGATAGTGTGGTAGTGTCATATGGTTCCTGGACTTACGGTGATCACTTCTTTAGGCATATAAATGTTGAACAATTATAATGTATACCTGAAACTGATATAATGCTGTCCGTTAGCTATATTCTTTAATGAAAATATTTTTTAAATATTTGCCTAATCAAGTTGGAAAAAGAAAAGCTTCTATAAACACCCAGGTCTGTGTTTTGATAGACATACATATGCATGCATTCCTCTTTAGAGTAGTTACCATTTAAAGAAACCTAACCTAGAATACATACTCTTCAGGAGTGGATGATTGTCAGTTAAAAGTTCACATTCCCAAGGCAGCTTAATGCCTTTAGGTATGGACACTTATGTTTACTATGAGGGCCTTTGTTGATTAGAAATTGTTTTTGATTGGAGAAATAAGGGGAGTTCAAGGCATATGAAACTTCCAGAAGAGAAACTTCCAGTCTTACATGAATTGTCTTGCATTTGGACAACAATGATATGTCATCAGCTAACTTCAACTGGGTTAAGTGAATTGTACATGTAGAATATTGTCATGTCTGCCTAGAGCATGAATATTGTCATGGAAGGTGCTCTTCAAATACATAAAGGATAGAGAGCTGGGACCTTAGCAACCTTACAGAACAGGCTGTATGGCTGTTTGGAGCCTGAAACACGTTTTCATTGTAACCTGGGGATAGGGTTATTAATGTATGTCTACAAAATGAGGGGCCCATGCCACACACTGTCCTGCACCTTGCTTTCTCAGTCAGCAGTTTCTGACAGATCATTTCGTATCAAGAAGAGCAGATCTACACCTATCCTTTAATATCTTGGTAGGACTGCATTGTATAGATCTCAACAATACATAGATCCATGTATGCAAATATACCCCCAAATTGGACCAGTGCTATTCAGAAGTATCAATGACTTAACTCCACTATCTCTTTGGCAGCCACTCTCAAAGTAGGGGATATGGGCTCATGTGTCTCATTCCCCTAAATAGATAAGGGCAAATCAATATTTGTGCCCCCATTTTCTCTTCCAAAGTCCACAAAAAAACCATCCTAATCCATCACGGAACTCCTCTCCAAATAATCCTGTTGAAGCCTCAGAATCTTTCTCAATAAAAGTCAGCAAGCAGTCACTGCTAATTAAAATTGGTAATTGACAGCTGATATAAAGCCATCTAATCTTCCCTAGTCTAAGAAGTGGCCTTCATATGGAGTCTCTCTAACTCTAATCTTTCCTTTAAGATCTGTAAGGTCTACCTACTCATTTTCTTCATTCCATAAATAAGAATCTTTACCTTCATTCTGGGAAGGAGCTAATGTGTATAAAATTTTCTAAATTCAATACTAACGACAGCTGTGACTACTTGGTTCAAACAACATGAAGCAAATTTTTCCTCTTAGGCTAATGTAATTTATTTCTGGATACAAGTTTCTATATACATCCTGGTCTCACTACATAAATTCAGAGGGCCAGGTCTTTTCCTTTTCAGTTGTTCCATGTAATTATTTACTTGATCCCATTCCTATGAACTTTCATTCTCTATGCCAAAAACACCAAAGATTTAGCAACTTTCTAAAATAAAATTAAAAATTAGGTTTTTAATAAATTCAGCATCTCTAGTAGCCACCTCCACATAAAAAAGCAAAACTTTGATATTCCCTCTAGACTGCCAATGATGTAGGTTTGTGAATAACTATAATTCCTTTACCTGAGGTGCTTATAGACACAAACACCAGAAGTCTCAAGAGTAGTGGTCCACAGTGCATGTTTAGGATTCTGCTTCCAAAACTTTTCCTGCAAAACAGAGTAAGACAGGTTGAGCTAAAACTTTCAAACCAAAGCTTACCTGTGTTATAAAAGAGGTTTTTTAAAAAATCTGGAACATAGACTTTAAAAAAATGGGCCCAGAACATTTTTATATCCCTTAATCTAGTCACCACTTCTCAGAACTTCCAATCATGTAAAATAATAAAATTTCCAGGCAGTGGATTTTGGCATTCAGCAGAAATCCCTAAAAGTACGATTTTGCATATAAGAGAGCCAGATGTAACTTAGGCCTGCTCTACTGAATGTTGCCTTCGAGGTCAAAGTGGAGGACAACAGTATTTCTAGAAACTCTACTACTCTATGCACAGACATTCTGTGATGTGAGGTGTGTACGGCACTTCTGCCCCTGCAGAAGGATGCATGTGTGTGTGTTCCAGCTGCTTTGCTCTCTCACCACATCAAAATGCTCATCACAACTTGTAATTAGATCTTTATTTGTGGGTTGAACTTTTAAATATCCAGCTTCCTTCTTCAGAACCTATGTTTCATAAGTTAGGAACTAAGTCTGCTTTGTTCATCACAGTGTCACTAAGTCTAGCACCATGCTCAGCACATAGTAAGCGCTCATTAGCACTTGTTAATGAGTAAAAGGTGTGTGAATATGTGTGCTTGTTTCTGCACTCACACGACCACATAGGTTCCTTTTAGGGAAATGGAGAGACAACATGCAATCGCACACACTCCAGGCAGACACCTACTCTACACTGACTCAATGAACTCCAATCTGTGTTGAATTTCAATCTTGCTCCAACCCAACTTCTGTCCAACTAATTACAAAGGTAGGGATCAGAACAAGGGAAAGGGTGCATTGGGGTTCATACACTGAGGCTGAGTACTTCCTAAACAATCCCATGTTCCTGGTATACCAGATACCTGTCTTTGCGGGCTGGGGGGAAACACATGATCACAGAAAGAGCTTGGCTTCTGGGGCACACATATCAGGGTTGGCATTCCAGCTTAGCCTTGCCAAGCTGTGTAACCTTGGCAAAGTTACTTAAAAGTCTCAGGGCCTGTTTGCTCATTACCAAAATGGAGATGGTGAGAATGCCTGTCTCCAAAATTACAGAGTGATTAAATGAGCCAATGTTTATGAAGACTGCCTGGGAGTGTGGTAGCCTCTCTCAGTCTCAAAAGAAGAAAGGAAGGAAGGAAGGGAGGGAGGAAGGGAGGGAGGGAAGAAAAAGAAAAAAGAAGAAAAAAAAAAAGGACTGTTAATGCCTAAATCCTGGAGGAAATGTAATAGCTAAGCTGCTAAACCATTTACATTGATCTTTATTAAAACCATCACCAGACATTTGATGTAATTTCCAAAAGATAATAATCAATAATGCAAAGACAAAAGGGGTAAGTATGGATGGAAAGTACCAATTGCTCACAACCAAAATAAAACAGTTCTATGGTTTGAAACCAGTCTCCTCTACACCCACACCTTATTATTAGCTATCTATTCTCTAATCTGGGGTAGAATGAAAAATGTTATTTCCTCTGGTTAAGCTTGACACGGCCTTGTAAAGAGCTATTTTTTTGGTGTACATACTTGTTAAATTGTTGAGGTCTAGTATGGGATAAAGCTCTTACGAGATAACTCAGCATTTTGATGAGTTAACTCTGAGTGTCAATATGAAACACGTTAAGATTCCAGTATACAATTTCTTTTCCCATGAGAGGAATAACAATCCTACCTCCCAGAGCTGTTGTGAAGGTTGCATAAATTACTATTGCAGAGTGTCTGGCGAATAATAAATATCACTTAAAGGTTAGATTGTAGTATTTATCTACATTTCTTATTTTCCTAGTGCTACTGAATGGCAGTGTAATCTGTGAGTCAAAGAATGCATTTTAAAGACGAAAAATGAATACTGCCATGCAGCATTTCAGAAATTTAATAATTCATACTCCCTCAATAGTGCAAGATGATACCCATCTACCACACCCACGTCAGTAATGAGCACTCTCATTCTATAAATCTAATTATTCCACTTATTAGTGATATCTCAGTTTTTTTTAACTGCATTTCTATTGGTATAAAGGAGGCAAAGGATTAATCATGTCCTTTTTAATCTATTTTCTTCCCATGTTAATGAACTATCTTTTTATGCCTTGTGTTCCGTTTCTAGAGGTTTAGTGTTTTTTCCAACTTGCTTAGTTTGCTTTTTAATTCCTCTTTTAATGTTTTAATATATGAACTATTTTACATTTGTCCACTCAAACCTATCATTCATTTGCTTTTTGATTTTTCCAGTATCCAAACATTTAGAACATTCTTTTTTCTTCAGTGGTCAGATTGATAGCAGTTGTCCAAAGCCTTTGTATGTGTGTTTGTTCTTGGGCAGGGTGTCACACTGTGGGAGAACTTGTACAAGCCCCGTCTCCCCCAAACTTACACCTTTCCAGCCAATTCAAGACCCTGGGGTTGAGGAGTGTGCCCCAGATCTCAGCACTGCATAGTACCAAATGGGTGTTTGCCAAGGTGCCAAGAATGAGCAAGGGAAGAGGGTAATATGAACACAATCAATCCAGGAATCTCTCTATCCAACTGGGACTGCCCAGTCATGAACCTGTCTCATCACTGCTGGGCATACTGCCAGGGGCTCTAATCCCCCAAAACACTGTGGATTAAAGATAAAGGCTTTAGAGTTAGGAGAATGGAGGTGTGAACCTGGGATCTATGACTTAATAGCTGATGCCCTTGGATAAATTGCTGAACCTCTCTGTGCCTTGGTTCAGCTCCTTTTATTAAGCATAATAATCATGCCTACTTCATTTGGCCTATAGGAAGATCAAGTGAAAATAATGCAACTAATGTTTTCCACACACTGTCAGACACAAAGTAAGTGCTTAATAAATGGAAACTCACTTATTTTTGCTGTTCTCACTTTCCCAGAAAAAAAGGGGTGTGGGGAAAATGTTTTATCCTCTAAAACAATACTCTTAAGGAAAGTTGATGATACTATCTAACCAATTATTCATGGGTGTGTATGTGTGTATACATATAAATATTTAAAATTATATGTACACAGATACACACACACACACACACACACATACATATACAGAAGGGGCCAAAATGTATACACATTTTAAGAAAAGAAAAAACTGTATTAAAATTTTAATACTTAATATATACTGACAACAAAAGATGAATACAAGTCATGTTTGACTTCTGCAATTACAAGAGGTGCTCAAAGTGGTTACCATTAGTGTCCAGACATGACTGATTATGGCAAACTACTGCTTGAGCAACGTTGATCAAAGTGTTCACTAGTATGGCTGTGCATGCATTCCAATTTACCATGTGTCTCAAACTTATCATGAACACATGCAACTGTTAGGGGTGTTGGAGGTTCTGTGGCACACTCATGCCTCCATTGTCATCATATTTCCACAATGTCCTCAAATCTCAAATACCACTTTAATATGGTCTTGTGCTCCTCCAACGACAACCGTACTTCCCCTATTCTTTGACTGTCCTGTCTGTGACATGGTGATGCTGGCATTCATTTGATTAATGCCATCTTTGGGCAAATGCCAGTGTCATACTCTACACATTGTTAGCACGCTTCCATTCAACTTCGAAAGGTAATACATAGATAACATCTCTTAAAATGTGTATACATTTTTTTTGGCCCTCCCGATATGTCTGTATCTCTCAAGTCGCAAAGCACACACACAGTTTCCTTTAGTTGATCTTGTTTTCAGAATGCCAGCCCCTGGGACCCGGGCTGCCCCTTGGCCCAGGGCAGGCAGCAGCAGACAGTGTGGGGATAGGGGTACCGATGGCAACGGCAGCGCTTACCTTTCCACCGGCGTCCCCGGCTGACCCTCCTTAACCCTGGTGGCGATCGGTGAGACAGGAGTTCAGAAAGCAGGTGGCAAGTAGCAATGGGCTGCCGCTGGCACTGGGAAACGAGAAACGAAAGACAGGAGCCTTCAGTATGAATAAAGAGAAGGTTGAACAAATAAATGTAACCGAAAGTAGAGAAGGAAGGAAAGGCGTCTGGCAGCCGGCCTGCGAAACTCGGCGGGCGGAGGCGTGGTGTGGGCGCTGCCCGGAGGCTGGTGCTCCGAGCGCAGCGCAAGCCGGGGCCTGCGCAGTGTCCCGGCTCTAGGATGCCGCTGCTCGGGGCGTTCTGCAATCCAGCATGCTCCTCGTCGGGGGATTGCTCCTGCTAGTGACGACCTGGCAGTGTGAGGGTGCTCCTGGGTGGCGCTACTCCGGGTCTGGCGTGCTCGAGTCGGAGTATCGGCTCCCCCACCTGGGCTCCCGCCTGCGAGGTCCGCAAGCGACTGTATAGCTGGGCGACGGCGCAACTGGAAAATCCGGAACCTGTAACTTGCTCGGGGGGCGAACCGCGGTTCCCAGAAACTCTGGGGCGGTAGGTGCGGGCCGAGTGATCTGCGGGCTGGGAGGTGGCGCCGGTGCCGCGCCAACGCACCCTTCAGGTCGCGAAGCGAGGTGCACCAGAAGAAAGAGGAGGCCCACCTGAGCTGGGCAGAGGCGCTGCTTCTGAACCGAAGGGAAAAGGCTGGGGAGGGCTGGGGACAGGAAAGAAGCCAAGTCACTGTGTTGAACCCAGGTGAGGAGGAAGTCATTGTCAAAAGCACTGAGGTCTCAGGTCTGTCCTGATGTCTCTGCTTAGCCTGAGGGATGGGGGTCTGGCTATTGGGAAGTAATAGAGAGGGGTGCAGAGATGTGGAATTGGAACTTCAAATTGTTTAGAAGAAAAGGAGGCCAAGGAGCTCACGTGTTTCTAAATTTCCATAGTGTGGTGGTACTCAGGACCCGTTTTTAGACTGGTCTGCAATTGTATCTTTCAAACAAAAACTGAAGAATTAAATCGTGGCTGACAGGGAAAGGGAGTTTATGAAACTGTGATTTTCATACTTTTTATCCAATCAAAATAATTTGTAGTGTGATAAATAAAATGTATAATACTAATATAGTGTAATATGCAATAAATATAATAAATGAGAAAAATCTTATCTCACATGACATTAAGAAAGCATTTGACAACACCCTTTCTTGATTGATGATGCTTGGGAAACTGATACTAGAAAGGAACTTCCTTCATCTGATAAAGAACATCTATAAGAAACCTACAAGGGAAGCCGGGATGGCTCAGTGGGTTAAGCGCTCACTTTGCAGCACTGGGGACTGGGGACCAGGGACTGGGGACTGGGACTGAATCCTGGCCCCGGCCCATGCAGAACCATGTGCTGAGCTGGGAGCTCCCCCAGTTCAGTTCTCTCTCTGCCTCTGTCTCTGTATCTCTCTCTCTCTCTCTGTCAAAATAAATAAATAAAAATATATTAAAAAATGGGCTTGCTTTTAAAAGAAAAAAAATAAAGAAACCTACAGGTGACTTCATAATTAATAATAAAACACTTCTGCCTTTTAAAAAAGATGGGGAACAAGATAAAGATGTCAGCTTTTACCTAGAACAATTATTTTGTATTAAGTAAATAAAATAATAGAAGGCATAAAGATTGAAAAAGAAGAAATAACACTACTGGTTTTGACAGAGGGCATAATTTTATGTAGATCATCCTTTGAAATATATAAAAAGAAAAGTACTGGAAACAATAAGTGAGTTCAGCAAATACTCAGTCAATATACAAAACTCAAAAAGTGATTCTACTGTACATGTTTATACAAAACAATAAGTGAGTTTACCGAATACAAAGTTAATATACAAAACTTAACAGTGATTCTATGCATGCTTAATGGAAATCTGGAAAATAAAATTTGTTAGAAATAGCATTTACAGTACCATAACAAGTCAAATGTCAAAATATGAATCCTTTGAAAGATGTACAAGGTATCTACTGTGAAATCTACAAAACACTGCTGAGAGACACGAAACACCTAAGTAAATGAGAAAATATGCCACCTTTATGGGTCAGAAGACTCATTGCTAACATATCTGTTCTATACATCTTTACAGTCTATACATCTTTAGAATCTATAGAGTCTAAATATTTCATGCAATCCCAAACTAAATCTCAGAAGAAATTTCCAAAGAAATTAAGAAGCTGTTTCTAAAATTTATGTGAAAATGAGAGCAATCCAGAATAGTTGGAACAATCTTGGAAAATTAAGAGGGGGAAAAAGGGAGAGGACTTACACTGGCTTGAAGTTTTACAATAAAGCAGTAGTAATTTTGACAATGTGATATTTGCGTGAGCATATAAATGGAAAATAATAGAGAGTAGGATAATAGATCTACACATAGAGTCTGTTGATTTTTGACCAAGGCACTGTGTCAATTCAATGGGAAAGGAAAAGTCTTGCACAAAGTTGATGAAACACTTGGGCATCTTTATGGGTGAGAAAATGTGAGCCTTGACCTTTACCTCATTCTATATACAAATATCAATTCACAGTGGATCATAGACCTAACCATAAAAGCTAGAACCATAAATGTTTTATAAAAATACATAGGAGAGTATCTCCATGAACTTTGGGTAGACAAAGAAAAATCTTAGCTGGGACACAGAAATCACTAAGAATGTAAGAAAAATCATTAAATCACATATCATCAAAATCTAAAATGTCTACTAATCAATGAAACTATTTATTTAAAAATTCAGTAAGCAAGCCTGGAAAAATTCTCACCTAATATCTATCTGAAAAGGAATTTGTATCCAGGATACAACACAATTTCTATACAATACAAAGAGAAGCCACACAATTTTTAAATATGCAAAAAATTTTACCTGCACTGCATGATTGGTGATTGGCCAGTAAAAGCATTAACGAAAGCTCAATATAATTAATCATCAGAGAACTGCAAGTTAAAACCACAATGGGATTCATTTAACACCTTCTAAAATAATTAAAAGATACCTGAAAATATCAACTACTGGTGAGGAGGTAGGGCAACAGAAATCTCATACATCACTGTAGGAAATAGAAAATGGTACAATTAGTTTGCAAAACCATTTGTCATTTTCTTAAAATAAATAAATAAATAAATATAAACCTATGATGACTCCTAGGAATTGAACCAAAAATAAAAACGTATGTCCACAAAAATGTTCACCATATTCATAATATTTATAAACAGGAAAAACCCTTATGTCCCTCAATGGGGAAATGGTTAAACAACAGCTATGCAGTCATTCGATGAGAACTGGCTCAGTAATGCAGAGAAATAAAATATTCATGCTTGTAAAACATGGATAAATCTCAGAAATGTTGCATTGTGTCACAGTGATGTCTGGCTTTATTTATATTTATTTCAAGATCTGACAAAACAAATCCATGGAGATAGAAATCAAAACAGTGTTTGCTTCTGAGGAAGGAGGGAAGTTTCTATGGCAATATCTTGTTTGGGATGATAACTACACAGAAATGTGTAATTGTGAAAACTCATATAACTTAGGACCTGCATTTTATTGTATTTAATTTGACTCAATGAAAAAGAATTCTTTGCATTTGTATAACTCACTGGAATTTTCACCATAGCCCCATGGTAGACACTCAACACGTTTTGGGTGAGTTTGTTGTATTCACACTCTGTATGTGGTAGGTGAAGCATCTATTTCTCTCACTGCACAGATGAAGAACAGAGAGCTTGACACTGCTGGTATGAGCAGCCCAGCCGTCTGGCAGTTCCGAGACCTCTCTGTGGGTGTGCAACTTGGAATCAACAGCTGTTAGATCTGAAAAAGCCTCACAGCTCTGCTTCTCCAGCCTCCCATTTTCCAGTTACTGAAACTGAGGCCCAGAGAGCCTCGGTGACTTGGGAGGTGGTGTGTAAATTTAAGAAAATGGGTGATGGAGAAAAGAACTCAGCAATGTCAGAGTTTCTCCTGAGGCTAGCCCTGTCTGGGCTTTCTGAAGTGTTTCCTCCTTCCTTTCATATCTCCACAGTGGACTCTAAACTCCATAGGGATGCCAGGATAGGTCAGTGGTGAGGCTTGCCCTGCAATGGCCAGATCTGGGGTTCCATTCCCAGCCCCCGCCTTTGCAGACCCATATGCTGAAAGCGCAACCGGTAACCACCGGGATAGCTCAGCAGCGAAGGTTCTGGCCTCCCATGTGGGAGGTCCCCATTTCAGTTCCCTCTCTGTGTGGCCCCACATCCACCTGTGTAAAATGAAACCATGTCACAACTAATGATGTACAGCTATGGAGACTGTTCTGGGTTCTTCCCCCTTCTCTCTCTCTCTCTCTCTCTCTCTCTCTCTCTCTCTCTCTCTCTCTGTCTCTGTCTCTGTTGCATGCACGCGCCTTCCCTCAAAACAATAAAATAAACCTTAAGAATAAATAAAGAAACTTTGTAAGGTAAGTTGTGTGTCTTACTCACTTCTGTACCTCCCTTTGCAGCCCTTCCTCTTCCTGTCCCTCCCAGAGAGATACTCAGCACATCTAGATAATGCAAATGTTCGTTGAATACTTGCAAAGGAACTTATCGTATAGAGTTAAAATGTTTTTTTAAATAAGAAATATGGAGCAAATCAAAAGCAAAAGTATTCTGGAGCCAGCAAAGAGATTATTCTAAATTCTATGTTATGATAATTATGTACAGTTGCTGTAGAAAGATCCCAAATTTGACTGTATGCTTTCACGAAGCTAATGGAAAAAGGGAAATAAAATAAGTTCCAAAATGTCTTGTGTCTGTAAATCAATAACACACCTGTCATACAAGCTGGGTAGGAAGCAAGAATAAAGGCACATCTATTCTGGTAGTGAAGGTAGAGATAATTAATTATTTTGAACTGCTTGAGAGAGATGAAATATAATCCACATTACAAGAAACACAGCAAAATACTATAGCGACTGTTGCCATTTATTCAATTTATACTCTGGTCCAAATACTACTACTTTTTTCCCCCATTTGATTAGCACAGAAATACAAATGGATTGTTTGGTACGTTTATTTTCATTTTACCTAAGTTAACTAGGTTTTGGAGAAGTTATATAACTTGCTCATGATCACACAGCTGGTTGATAGCAGAAGGCGACTTGTTGACCCCAAATTCTATGCTGTTAACTGACCAATTATACTGCATCCTTTTCATTGGCTAATTTTTTAGTATTTCAAAAAATCAGGTGTCACCACATAAAAGTATAATAATGTACCAGAACAAGGTAAGCAGGTTTAGCAGATAAAGATACAAGATGCCCAGGTAAATTTGAATTTCAGATCAATTTGAGATGCAATTGCATTCTCTGACTTCAGCTTCTACTGACATCTTATACTTTATCTAGCTACACTAAGCCAGGGACTATAGATTTAGATTATGGGGTATCTAGAGGGATGGGTAGATTATAGGCAACCTTAACGTAAGCTTTCAGAAATATTTCTTTTCAGGCTAAAGTCAGCAAGGTACTGAATTACACTCTCTGTCGAGAGGCTAGAGTGCAGTTTTTTTGTTGTTGTTTGGTTCTTTTTCTGTTATACCAAGTCACACACTTTATGAAACAGCTGTGCTAAAGGTAGGATCTCTGTCTACTTGCAAAACCTGAGCTCTGACAGGACTCCCAGCTTCAGGGGACTCCACCTTAGGTCTGGATCCACTGATGGACCCTGGGATCCCTGAGGGCATATGAACACCAGGGCTGTTCTGATGGGAGAGGCCTTGACTTGCACGTGCAAATTAGCTTCAGTTTTGCCAAAACTGTATGGCCAAATGCCCTACTAATTTCCTAAAATTTTACAACAAGCAAAGTTTCTTAAATTAAAAAGGTAATTGAGAATTAATTTAAGATATACTGATATGGTCATTGCAGAATTATTTATAATGATGGAGATTTAAATTGGACACAATTTAAAATATCTAGCTATAAGTAATTAAGAACAACAACTGTAGCACAACCATAAGACAACACTATGAATATTTTCAAATGTTAAAATTTAAATGACATGCCAAGTGCTTTTATCATGTTAAGCAGAAAAAATTATTAAAACCACATATTGTGTCATCTCAGTTATATAAATGACATGTTTAACTATGAATGAAGTTATTTAAAAAATACAAATTTACCAACGTATTTAAAAATCATAATCTCAAGAAGATGGATTTGTGAAGAATTTTTATTTTCTTCTTTTATACTTTCTGCTCTATCATTGTTATGGTGAGAAAAAAAATATTTCTAAAGAGAATAAAAATATATGAAAGAAATTTTAGGACTCACAAGAATCTAATTATAATGGCGACTGGATAAGGTACTTCAACAAGGCAATATAGAGAGGATACAACTAAGCGTCCTATCAAATAAAATATAAATTGGGGCAGGTGGGAACAAGATTTACTACTGTTCTGCTTGAGGGAATTCTGAGTGGTCTTCCAGCTTCCAAGAACATTTAACTTTAACACTTCAGTATTCAAAATGGAGAATACCAAAGAGGACTAGGAGAGGGAGAACAAAGGAAAAGGGCACAGGCCACAGTGAAGCAAAACCAGCAGAGGAGGAGGGAAGGAAATGAGGAGTGAGGAGGGGGCGACTGAGGATAAAAACCGCGGGGGACGGGGGGAGGGTTGTCACTTTGTGTCCACCCAGGATCAGGAAAAGGGAAGTAAAGGTTCTAGAATCTAGAACCCGAGACATGAATAGTCTTGTCTTTCCTAGTCTCCGGCCCGGGAACCTGGCGCTGGGATCCGGCGAGGAGGCGCTCGCCTCTACAGCACTGGTCCATCCGCACATGGCCACAAACACCACTGTCCCTGGGCGCTCAGGGAAGCCATCCCGGAAGTCTCTCTCGGTGGCTTGTTTGGCAAAGGCATGTGGTACCTCATGTGCTTCCAGAATTTGGAATTCAAGGACCGCTTGTTGGCCACGTGGTCTTCCCTCCACTGGATGGTCCCCTGCACGTTGGCGAGGTGCCTGAGGGAATCCTGAAGCTCCCCAAACTGCAGTCCGCCTGGCTTGCTCAGCACTTCCATTTCAATCAGAATCACCTTGGACTCATTCTGGATGAGGGCACTGTGCAAGGCGATCTCCTGCTCGTAGGCAAACTCCTTGCTGGGCAGTATCTGCGGAGTCAGGATAAAAACGTGCCGCCGACTCTTGCGCATGTTGGTTTCCACGGCTGTGGCCGCATCTAGGAATAAAAAGCATGGAGAGCTCCTGTTGTTGCGTTTTTAAGGCTAATATTCTGATCTTAAATGTACTGAACTTTTAAAAAGTGTTTGTGTTCTGATCTTGTGTGAGGTTCTGACACCATCAATTCACTTCTTCAGAAAAGTGAGAGCAGACTTGGATACAGGGCCAGTTGTGTGTTAGTCTCCTCACAGAGAGATGAGCCCCAAGGCCCCCTTCTTTCCCAGGCAGATCAGTCCTAACTGAAAGTTCTTCAAGCTGAATGTGAATGTAGAGGTGTTTCGCGGGAGACGGCATTCAGGTTCACTAACTGCATATTATCTTTTCAGAATATCCGCTTACATGTTTTAAGAGGGCTTAGAATTATGACACCCATGTTAAAGAATGCAAATTCAGGAACCCTGGGTCTTCTGTACTGATTAGAGTCTCCAGGCAGTCCTGGGTCTACTTCATCCTCTAGTAACCTCTGTTTGGGAAACTGATTTGATCCAGGCTAGAACAATCTTAAGAAAGACAGATCCCCTTAGCAAGTCAGTGTTTACAAAGCATCAGCTCTGTGGGGGTGGACTTAGAAAGAACCTGTGAAACACCCAGTTTTCACTGCAAGGAGGCAACAGCACCATTAAGGAAACTCCACCATGAACAAAACAACTTAAGGTATTCCTACAGAGTGGTGGCTACAAGACGGCCCATTCCCTAGTCTGAAGTAAGGAAGTCAATGTTAACTGGTGCCAGATACAGACCTGTGTCAGTCAGGGGTCTAACAGAAAACTTGGCACACTCAAAAGTGCTGATGTGAGAGAGTTTAACGAAAGGACAATTCATAGACAATGTGGTCAGAGACAAGAGAAGTCAAGAAGAGGTGACATAGACCCCCCACAGCTGGTAGTATCAGGGAGCCATCACACCTTCCAGCATGCAAGGGAGGAAGCAGCTATGGAAACCAAGGTGTATTAAAGCCAAAGGAAGGCCAACTGACAGGAGCTCTGCTCTAGGAGAGAGGAACACAGCGAGCCTGACAACCTCACTCAGAATGGGCAGGGATGTGTACCCTGCTAAAGACTCTGACAAGTGTCTTTCATTGGCCAGACTCAGTGTGGAGCAGAAGGCAAGAGAGTGATGGATTCCATAACGACCAGCCACCCAGGACCACTGGGTGGAGGGGTTGCGGAGTAGATTTGAAGGAGCAAATGGAAGGTAACTAGCATGGAAAGAAATACATAGCATAGACCAGTCAGAAACCTTTTCCAAGGGAAGAGTGAATTTGGGGTTTTGTTAGATTTTATTATTCTTTGGTTGAGGTAAGGACAGAGGATATACTTGAGGGAGGAGAAGTGGGAAAGCTTTAAAAAACAAAACAAACAAGAAACAGCACCAAAAAGGCACTTGCTTGAGCATCAGCGAGCTAGCATTCACATTTGGCTGAGGAGAGCTGTAACTATAAATAAGGCTGATGGAACTGAGAAAGAAGAAGTGAAGAGCTTGCGGCCAGGTGTAGCAGGTGTGACATCATGAATATCTGGAGTCCCTGCTGCATAACATGGTAAAGGTTTGAGCGCCAGGACTCATTATTCTATTTTCATGCGTAGTCAATGAGGAGAGCTGGAGGAAGCGGAGAACCTCCAGAGAAGACCTGAATTACATTTTTCTGAACTGTACATTTGCAAGTCTCCCAAGCCGTTACTAGGCTACTGACAAATATTCCAGAATGAGTCAATTATTCTACTGTGTGACTTTCACATCTCTAGGCATGTGAATCCCTCTCTTCAGTAGGAATGCCAGTTTAAATTCAGTCTACTGGACATTAACTTCATTGGACTTACACTCATGGTGACCCTGCCTCATTCACATTCCAAATGCTCCCTGGTCTCTTCAGAACTCAGGAAAGGTAAGCAGTGTCCATAGACATGTGACATACATATGAAGAGAAGAAAGGAATGACTACTGAAATGTTGGAAGTGTGACACAACTTTCAAAAGTGCATGAAATTGACTAAGAACATTAAGAAACAGAAGTTACAGTTCTACTTGTTCTTGTGAAAGTACAAATTTTTGCAAGTGTTTTACCAATATGAGGAAAATCACATGACTCTATGAGTCACTTTAAATATTTTAACAATGCCTCTGGATATTAGAACAAAATTCTTTGGTTTTTTAGTCTTCCTTCAAATCTTCTGGAGAGAATTAAGAGATGTTGAATAATCCTAGTGGTGGCCAAGGGAAGTAAAGTAGGGGCAAAGCCCTGCTATATCCACATAGCAAGGATGCCTTACCCTGCCTTCCCATTGTTGACCCTACTGTGAAGAAATCATGATCAGGGTGGCAATGGGGGCAGGAAGAGCAAAAAAATAAGTATCTTTTTCTTCTGGACAGCATTTCAAAGCTGTGCTCCTAAGGGCTGGAATAATGATTGCAGTGCCTCATCAGGGATAAAGACCACCTATCTCTTAGCCTTGTAATGAAGTAAATTTCTGTTTCTGATGTATGTTTATAGTATTACCTTCACCAGGTAGCAGATCTCGTCCGTAAATGCATAATTTATAGCCACATTTATTTTCAAGAACATCAGGCAGAATTTGGTGAACAAAGTAGTCCACAGAACTGGTCACCTCTGGATAATCTTTGTGGTTCCGCGGATAGATGATGTAAGCATCATAGATCTTTCCATCTGAAAATGAGAGCAAGCAGTACAAGTTTACTACTTGGTTCTAAAAAGTTCTCATTTGACTCTTAGTAGACATTCATCATTGAATTTTATGGTTGTTGGTGAATGTGTGCCACCCTCCAAAATAGTCTAGAACCTAGAGATTATGACAACAGTTTACTACCAGCAAATGCCATCAGGAAATCCATCTTAATCTCAAAGACCTTCTTTTCATGATCTCAGACTGAATGATAGAGAACAGACGGGAGCCTGTCCAGTCGAGTTCAAGCCATTTTGTCAAGTTTCATCAGTAATTTATTAATACGTATAGTTATGGTTAAGGCATACTCTGTTGGGAATATCTCCACTTCATCTTTTGTTTTTCCTATGTTTCCTTTAAGGAAACAGAAATGCTAAGGCTAATTATGGCAAGGAAGTAAAATTTCTTCAAGGATCTGAATTTCACACAAATCCAACCACTAGCCCTAGTTGACTGCACCGTCTGGAAAATCTAAAGTATATCTGCCTCCAAATGAAAGACTGCCATTCACATTTAGCAGACAAAAACACTCTGTCTTTTTTCATGTGTACACTTCAGTGCATAGTTAAGACTCTTTATGGAGCAGAGTTTCTGGAAAAATACACTCGTATTCTGATAGACTTGTCTAACCTCTTCACATCTGGAAAACAGCAACCATTTTGTCAACATTTTGAATTCTATCAAGTCTCACCAACACACCTTTTCCAAAATGTGTAAGCCTTTTTGGTCTTGGGGCAAAGTCTACTACTAATGGGTCTTTAGTAGGAGGAGCAGCAATCCTATTGGAGAGGAAGTTTGAGCTGATGAGGTGAGTCTCAGAACCAGGAAGAGCGACAAGGCAGGATGGACTGATAATATGACATCCAGCAAAAAGGAATCTGGATTTCATAGCACAACTATTAAGAGATGAATAGACTAGTAAACAACAGCCATGATGGGACCTGTTCTTTTAAAGAACAACTTGAAACTTGCCACTTACCATTCCTGGTTTTGTAAGGTCTAGCTATTTCTCTCCAGAGCAGAATAATCTCAATCCAGAACACTTTTAGCATTATCACTGTGACATTGATTAGCATTAACAATATGCCAAATCCTGCCAGTATGTAGTAGGTGTTTCGATGATCGACTATTCAAAAGATAGGGGGAGGACAAAAATCATTATTACGATGAAAGCAAAGTAAAATAAACAAATACATAGATTCGGGCCTCCACTGCAGGTACCAGAGATCCATACAAGAGATGTCTACTTGGAATTTGCAAGGCTGTTCTAA